>VALG01013093.1:0-30761 GCA_009835305.1 Ipomoea purpurea
AAGTAAACTGCTGCATGTATTGAAATCAATCAAAGCCGAAATGAAGGTAGGAGGATTAACCTCCACACATAGAGTTTGCCGTATAGAGGCTGACTGAGCTAACGAATGAGCTAAAACATTTAAAGAACGAGGAATATAAATAACAGAGCAAGAATTTAAACGATTCATCAAGTCCCGACATGCTGAAACAGCTAAACCATCGTAGGTGCGAAACTCCGTCGCTGAATGACCAATGGCGTGGACATAGATTCGAACAATCTGACCGTAGCACCACCTCCATGTCTCCACGATCCCTAAGCCAGGAAAGGGCCTCCTTACATGCGTAAGTCTCCCCATAAAGGGTCCCTGACAAAGCGATAAAGAGCCGTTCTTGGCTACAATAAAGTTTCCACTCGCGTCTTGTAGTATAATGCCAAACGCCCCTTCCCTTGTTGAAGCCGTGTACGCCGCGTCAAAGGAGCAGCACAGCTGCACCGTGGACTGCCCAGCAGCGACAGTAGAGGCGTGGAGGCAGCTGCTGCCTCTCTGTGCGGACTGCAGTCGAGTGCCATGCGGATAGAGAAGCCATCTCCCTTTCGTACACAAGCCGTGGTCTACCCACCTTATGCTCCCACATGCAAAGTTCGTTGTAACCAAATATTTGTAACATTAATGGGCCCCATAGAAGTAAATTGATTTTCTATCCAACATTTTGTAGCAACAATTCAAGCCACACACCAAAGTCCATCAATCCACCGTACTCTACATCATAAAGTCCGAATATTCCACAAGCACATTTAGAATAGTCACCATTGTAACTAAAGAGTCGTGAAAATATTTTTCAGAGCAAGATAGCACACAAATGGCATGTAATGGGACATCTACCCTCCTAATTATATATAATTCAATGGTGGTGGGTAACACTCCTAATCATGCTTTCTACAAAAAAAAAAAAAAAAACTAAATAATATATTAACACATGTATTGTCTTAATTCTTTAGAACTTTAACGAGCTAAAAAATAATTATGCGTAATTTATGAGTATAACACTATAAAACACAACAACAACAAATTAATACATACCAAAAAGAATTGGTGATATTACAATAAATAAAAAAAAGAGCTTATAGCATTTTTTAATAAAATTATAATTATTTACAATAATACTAAGTTTTAAAGGCATCAATACATTTTCGATACGGTAGAAACCCATTATTAATGTATTATTTAAATCAACAAATTAAATATATAAATATGCAATTTATTTTTAATTGAGACTTAAGTCTTAAGGTTTAAAAGATTCATTAAATTTAACCAACTTGGCGCCAACCTTCTTATATTCAAATTTAGTTAATATGCAAGTAAACTTAATCAACAGTCACTTTTAAAAACAAGATCCAAGTGCATCACTATTACAAAGTTAAGTATCAATTTGACATTAACTATCATGTATGTGAAGTCATTAATTCTGATTACCGATTTAAATGGATGATTAATATAGGTATAAATCTTTGGGGGGGGGGGGGGGGGGGTGGGGGGGTAAAAAGGAAATAATATTCTAAAATTTTACTTGAAAGACTTATTATGATTCTCAATTTCACCATTCTTATTCTTTTGAGTGAGTGTCAAATAGACGAGCCCTCCCAAATTGAGATGAGATGAATGGGTCATACAAAATAAGTAAAATATTATTAACTCGGCCCACGACCCACCAGCATCCTTTCGAGACCGAGCCCGGCCATTTTGAAGTTTATATAAATTTAAAACTTACAAACACATGGTTTAAATTAAAATTTCAAAACTCGAAATTTAAATTAATGGTATGTCTTTCTTAATTTCCATAAAGTTCACTACAAATTTATAAAATAATTAGACATAAAATGTGCTATATATAATACAATTAAATTTAATTTGGACTTCTAAAAACTTATTTTGTTAATAACAACCTACTTTTTTCATTGAGAACTCACATATGTTACCAAATAATACAATTTGGGTGTATACCAACTATGTACAACAGCGGTTAGTTAATAAAATTGTGTCACCATTTTAACACAAATTATATCGTGGGATAAGATTCCACCATATTCTTTAATGAATCTTAATCAAATTACTGTACATATGATGTACTCTCCTCTCACCATAACAAATTATATACATTTTCAGTTATAATTTAATGTATATATTATGTTAAAGTAAAAGTACTGATGTTAACTATTTGTATGTAATATGCAACCGCGGATCTTATAATGCTTATAATATTGGTAGGTCTTAGTCACTATATAATCGATTACCCTTGTCGACTAATATTTTAACTAAAATAGCAAATACAAAAGAATAACTTGGGGGGGAGGGAGTAGGGTGGTAGGAGGGTTAGCCGTTGAGGGCATACAGACTCCATCATCCCTTAACCATAGTATTGGAGTATTAACATATATGCATGTTTAGCAATTACAGAGATATATGAAATAATTATAACATATTCTTACCCTTTTTTTATTTGATACCAAATAATATGCATTTTTTATATACGCCACAGTTAGAAAAAACCAATAAATATATTGTATATTATGATGTAATGTTGTTAAAAAAAAAAATCCATTAAATATAATTCTTTGTTTTTTTAATGTGGTAATATCAATTTTGTTAACCAACAACAATTATTATAGCGGTTGAGTGGCATCAAATATTACCTTAGTTTAACTAGAAAAAAATTTGGATATTCAGAATATACAGTAAAAAGTTTGGCCACTTAGTTTAGCATTTTCCACATTCATTTATTCATCATATTTGGTCAAAAATCTAAATAAATTATCATATTAATTGTTTTCTTTATTAAGGTTCCATCTCAAATTCATTGAAACGTATGATTAGCACATGCCGGCAGCACTAATACATAATATATAGTAGTAATATATATTATATATATATAGGCTCCTGTTTGGGCAAACCTTAGCTGAAAAGCTTATAAGGCTTAGGAGCTGATAGTCTGAAAAGGAGCTTGAAAGCTGAAAAGCTTATAAGCTCGAGCTGAAAATTGAAGAGCTGTTAAGCCTAGCTGTTATAGATTGAAATGTTTTGGTAAAATTAACTTTTTGATAAGCTGATAAATGTAAAAAGACTAAAAAGGACATCTTCATAAAATTTAAATAGTTTGTTTACATATTAAAATTTAACAGTTCGTGCTTCCAAAAAAAAGTAAAAAAAAAAAAAAAAGTAAACATTTTTAAATACAAATATTAGCATGGTCATGATCAGCATACCATAATGAAGTAGCCATATATTGTCATGTGGTTGAAAGCCATATTGCTAAATTTAAAATAAACATTTAATAATAATATAATAATAATAATAATAATAATAAAATAATATAATAATAATAATAATAATAATAAGGGATTAACGTGAAAGTTTTGGGATAGGGGAAGAAAGAATGTTTTAATTCATAAGGTTAAAATATGTCATTACTTTAAATAATAAAGGGTAAAGATGGAAAAAAAAGTTAGGAAGCTAGTAGCTTATTTTGAAACGTTACTTAAGGTAGCGTTAAAATAAGCTCTTATTTTAAGCTAGGAGCTTATTTTGGGAACTTACCAAACAGCAGTTTTAGGCTTATTAGTAGCCTTAAAATACGAGCTATAAGCTCCTAGCTTAGCCATTGCAACCAAACAGAGCCAATGAAAAGATAAATGTATTGATTTTAAGATAACGATCAATTCTCTCTCCTTTTTTTTTTTTTTTTTTTTTTTTTTTTTTTTTTTTTTAGCACTAAGAAATCACATGCTAATCCAAAAAAAAACGGTGATTGAATAGGTGAAATATGATTTTCGTATCAATTTCGTCATACATCTTACTAGTGTAATGTGATTTGTGAACTATTACACAAGTACGATTTACCCCGTGCCTTAAACAATTATTTTTTCGCATTCATTTATTCATCATAAATTGGTCAAATCTACAATAAGTTATCATATTTAAAAAAAAAAAATCTTTGTTGAGGTGTCATTATTAAATTCATTAAACTTATGATCGATTACACACATTATATAAATGAATAAAAGATAAATGCTAACATGCTATCCATGTTAATATATACAATCAATTATCTTTAAAAAATTGTATTCAACCACATGCTATCCTTTCAGAAACTTCAAATGGATGGGCATGATTCTCGTACAGAATTCGTTATACAGGATTTTCTTAATTTTTTTTTCTTAATTTGATTTACCTCTCATATATACTTCGTAAATGGATTATTACATAAAGGTAGGGTTTACCAAATGCGCACCTTAGGTGTCAATATCACATTAAAAGCAATAGCTAGTAGCAAAAATTTCTTTATACTTGCATTAACCATCAACGCCGAATTTTCAATTGTTAGGATCAAGTGTTTATCATTATGTCAAAAGTTGTTATAGCTAGTAGTGAATGCACAATTTTATTTCCTTATACTTGCATAGCAATCAACGACACATTTTGATGGTAGGATGTTAGGCTTAACTCTCCGAGCAGTCGCCCAACACTAAATAGTGTTTATGAATTTCTCGTCATCAGGAAAAAAAAAAACAAAAGAAATCATATGCTTAAGGCTAAAGTGTCATCCCACACCATGAACCATTCTGATTATTCATGCGCACCATGATCTTTAATAAGTGATGTTTAGAGCCATAAACCATAAAAAAATTTCGTTTAGAACTTTTACATGTTTCCTACAGATTACTGGTAATAATATGCTGACATGGAATTTTTTATTAGTTTTTTTTTTTGGTATTTTTCTTCTTTCGCCTTCGTATTTTTTTCCCTTAACGTATACGCCTGCTCCTGTGTTTCCGCTTCTCGTTTCTCCGATCAGGCTTGCTCTGCGGAGTTTGATATCAGAGAAACGAGAAGTGAAAAACGCAGAGCAAGCTTATCGTTTAGAAAAAAAAAGAAAAATACGAAAAAAAATTTAATAATACAAAGCGAAAGAAGAAAAATACAAAAAAAAATTAATAAAAAATTTCATATCAACAATATTATTACCGGTAACCTGTAAAAAGTTTTAAACGAAAAAAAAATTATGATTTATGACTCTAAATATTACTTATTAAAGATTATGGTGAGGCATGAATAATCATAAATGGTTCATGATGCGGAATCATTATTCTCATAAAAAAATATGTCATAACAAATTAAAAATAAAAAATTTAGTGTAAAAAATAAAATAAAAGAAAATGAAAACCTCGTATATGCCATACTCAAAAGTGATGAGAAAGGGTCCCCGGCCTTATAGGGAGTTTGAATACAGTATTGGATCGACTTTCACGCATCTAAAGGTGAGTGAAGAAAAACCCTAACTTCCAATTGTGGTTTACAGCAACTATATATACATATATACATTCCACCTCTCTCAATCAACGCCAGTATCATCATCACTTTTCCACCTTCCATATATCTCTTCCATCCATAGCTTCTGATCTCCCCAACCCACCTTCAATTTGCCCTCCACCCCCCTTCCAATTCGATCTTGGCATAGATTCCCTCCGGCCACCGTTTTCCGCCGTGCATGGAGCCGCGTGATCGGCGGCGCTGCAGCACCAAAGTCGTTGCTTTGCAGGTGCAGCATCATCAAGATTCACATACTCATCGGACGCCGGGGGCATATGTATATGTACGGTCGTTTAAGGATGTTTTATATATATATATATCATATATGCTCCCATGTTTGTGGAACGTAGTGAGAATCCTGATGATGCTGCATCAGCAAACAACGGCTGTTATTACCAGATTCAACTGCTGTCGGATGGGGTTGATTTCTGTCTGGATAATGTGATGATTGATTATATGCTTTCGACCCTTTTTTCTTATTAATCTTGCGAAAGAGTTTTGGGGTTTTGATATGCTTCGATTTGGTTTTTTTTTTTTTTCATCAGTTTTTGGTTTAAAGATTGTTGTCTGATCTGCAGATGGATAACAGAAGTATTGGTTCTTTGTTGCTGGAATTAAGGTAAGGATCGAGGATCTATATATGTTTGTCTTGATCAGTAAATAACTAAGTTCAATTGGGAGTGTTGATAATCAACTTTCTTGATTTGAACCAGTTAATTATAGACAATTTGAGTTAGTTCATCTCAAAACGGGTACTTGGTGAATATAGTGATTGTAGGTTTCATTGGTCACTAATTAAAAAAACTTTGTTCCATACTTTTTTCAAACATTTAAAATCCAAATAATTTAAGCCATGGTAACTGAGATTTCATCACATTTCATCACACTACAGACAAGTATATTTGAATTTAGTATTTATGTATGGTTTTTTTTTTTTTTTTAAATTATATACACCTTAAAGGGAAATTAAGGTGAATAAGAAAAGGGATAATGGGAATTACTGTGTTTGGGATGTGGGCTTTTAATTATGGTCCATAAAATTTAGAATGTAATCATATTACTATAGGATTCATTCAAAAAAAAATGCTTTATGTTGTTATATATGATTTGTTGTATTCTTTAATCTGATTGTTTAAATTGTTTTAAAAAAGTGCATTTGGTCTGGGATGGGTATATGATATGTATATATATTGTAAAATATTTATTTTAGCAGCTAGAGAGGCCATTTATTTTATAGATTATATGTCACTCCTCTTATGTGTCTATGGTTGATGCATTAAATTAAAGTTTGGCTGTTTGGATTAGTATTATTTCTTTTTTTTTTCAAAAAAGAATTCTATTTTTATGCTTATTTGTGAGGAAAAAGCATTCTTTTTTTTTTTGAATTGTTTAGCTTCAACCGAATATTTACCTTCATTTTATTTATTACTTCTTTGACTAGCAAAGATACCCATAC
This sequence comes from Ipomoea purpurea, assembly GCA_009835305.1. Lineage (NCBI taxonomy): Eukaryota > Viridiplantae > Streptophyta > Magnoliopsida > Solanales > Convolvulaceae > Ipomoea > Ipomoea purpurea. The sequence continues at coordinate 6,803 of VALG01013093.1, forward strand.
CTGACCTTCTCAATCATCTTGGCAAAGAATCACAATAAGGTAAACAATTCCACAGTTGACGTTCTCAAATCTAAAATGTATATACACATTTAAAAAAAAAAATTATGTAAGAATTCTGTATGAAAAATTGTTTTTTTTTTCTTTACTATACATGTGCGATGTAATTTTTTATGCTGACAATGGACCATCCAACTGATGGCCGGTGCCCAGTGTACAAACCGGTCAACAGATGAGAACTACTGTGCATTTCTGTGTGTCATGAGATCAGACATCCATAAACGTGGATTAAGGAAGATTTATTATATGTATATGTTGTAACATCCTGACATCTAACCGAGTAAGAGTGAATCTTATATATATAGTACAATTGTGTATGTATAAATTTAATTGGGCATTTAGTTAAATAATGTGAGATAAAGTAGTAATTTAAATTCTGTGTTTGTGATTTAATTTGTAGTAATAGAATGATGAATTTTAATTACAATATTGTATACATGGGAATTGAAAGGGAATAGGTAGAAAATTTTAAAAATTTGAATGACCAAATTCAAAATTTACTTTTGAAAATTTATATGACAGAGGTAAATAAACTCAATTGAGATTGTCCTTTCTTTGTATGGATGAATTGCTTCATCGATTGAACTGCAATTCCCTTCCGACTAATTAGACAATGGTCCTGTTTAGTAAAAAATTGGCCTTATAAGTCAATTTTGGCTTATTTGATCACTATTAATTGTTTGATTTAGTTAAAAATATCATATAAATGGTTGACTAATTAGCTTTTGCAACTCCAAAAGGTTAAAATTAAAAAAGTTTACTCCTAGCAACTTTTTCAATTAACTTTTTGAGAAAAGAAATTATACAAACAGCTATCAGCTAACAGTTAATTTACCAAACACTTTTTCTACAATCGGCTAATGTATCAACTTTTATACCATTTAATTAACACAATCAGCAAACAACTATCAGCTAACAGCCATTTTACCAAACAAGGCCAATGTAGTTTTTCTTTCATGAATTGCATGGCATTGAATTACATTCATGCAAACCAACACCCCGGTACATTTAATTTTCTTGGGGAATATTATTGTACTATACGAAAATGCAGTGGAGTTCAGGCACTGGAGTGAATATAATTGATGAAGAACAATCTAAAGCTCTCTGTTTATGTGGAGCTGACAAGTTGGAGACAAAACTCTAAAGCTAGCTAGTAGCATCAGTTCTGCCATTGCACCAACTCTAACCCAAAGATTTTATATATAAACTAGTTGTTTTACGCGCTTTGCGCGAATGAAATAATGCCCAATAATTATTTTAAAATAAGTATTTCAAAGTATATTCAATGTAATATTATATCGAGATGTTCATGCATGGTAAATAAAAATATTGAATTTGTTTATTTAAATTGTTAATTTAAAGTATATAAATGCAATATAATATAGAGATATTGATTTTTTGTCACTAAAATAAATGTTTGCAACTTTGTAATAACGTTATCTAAATACTTAGTCTAAAAACGATAGTCTAAATAAAAACTACTTTTGGTTTAAATTTCTATAATTTTTCTTAATTCCTTTTGGTAGCATTGTCATTGTCTTCATCTTCAGTATATGTTTTTTTTTTTTTTTTTTTTAATTTTTTATTGTTAGTGTTCTGTGCAATTGAGTTACTGGTGGTAGTATAGATGAAATTCATCGTGCAATGAGATTATGGTGTAAGGAACTTTAGATTCGCCTTGTTTGTATATGATGAATCTTAGTTGTACTATTAACTTTTATCTACAAGCACCTATTGATCATTTGGTAGTGGTCGTTTTTCCCTACATGTTTCATGCGTTATGAGATATGTGTCGTGGTTATTATGTGAAAGTATTGACAAAAATAATAATATTTATATATTTATAAAATACTAAATATATATATATATATATAATATATATATATATATATATATAATATATATATATAGTATATATATAAAACTGAACTATATTTTTTTAAAATACATAAAATCAAATAATTTTTAAAGTTCTTGATATGTAATCTTTGATGTTAACTTTTAATGTTATGTATTTAAGCTGGACTCATTATTGAACAAAGTTTATGTTAAATTTATATATTATATATTTTTAAAATAATTTACATATTCGTAGTATGTTTTAATATATGTCAACTCTAATTGAGATGGATTGTGAATTAAGACTTGCTTATGGAAATTGATGAGTAAGTAAAAAAAATAAATATTAACGAAATTTCCTTACTAAGTTTTATACAACGGAATTTAGGTATTTAAGGAAGAAAAATATAATGAGGGTAAATAAGGAAAATCATTAAAAATACTAAATCAAAATAATATGAAAATTCATTTTAAGGATATTTAAGAAAAAGAGGACCGACATTTTCAGTTAAGGGTAACATTATTGGCTCTTATTAGAATTGATAATATGAATAATTTCTTTAAGGTCCACACAAGGATATAATAATGTTGGAAAGGATAAAACAATGCGACCAGTCGTAGTACGATGTGCAGGAGAAAACCAATTACAAGACTATTCAGTATAGTATATCATGAGTCTATATTATGTAGAAGACATGTTATGTCATGTTATATCCACCCGAGATAAGATAAATTTTGAATTTTTGATCAACTTATATATTATATATTCCATTTTTACTCTATCAGCTCCATATATGGGATTTGGGGATGTTTGATAAATAGATGTTAGCTGATTGAGTTGGTGGGTTTGAGTAGTTGATAGCATTAGCTTATTGTAGAAAATTGTTTGGTAAATTAGTCGTATAGATAATTACATGCAAAATGTCGCTTATGGTGTGACGCAGAGATTCAAATCATGATCTTTGTTTTGACTCTGATACCAAATTGAAGTATGTGTTACATCTCAACTAAAAGCTTAAGCTAATAGTTGAGTTGCACATTAATGATTATATGCTCAATAGAAAGGATGGTTTATATATTTTAAACTACCCCCAACCTTCTCTCTCCTCTCTCCTCACTTCACCCATTTTACCTAAAACAACGTGAACAATCCCCCTATTGGGGTTGCCCTAAGACATTAACATTAAAGTTTGACTGATTAATGTTTGATTGATTGATTAAATCATCAGTTAGTGTGTGTGTAATATATATATGTTTATAGTTTTGGGTGTTTGAACAGCTTGAGTTCTGTAGTACTATGCCACCTGGATAGCAATATAATGAAATGATTTGTGTGAGATTTTCATGTGGGGATTTGAGAATTGTATGACGGATATAAAAATAGTTGATTCTCGTTCATTAATAATTTTTTTCACAGATTAATAATATAAGTTTTTAAATTAAATTTACCGTTTATATATAATAATGGTCCATTAAGATTGTGAATCTGTAGATAATGTATATGTACTAACCTTCACTTATAGTCCTCTCATTTTCAGAATCAATTGGGGCAGACCATTATTTGGAGTCAGCAATATAATGCATGGCTGTATGAGATTGGTCAGATATTTGATGAAGCCATGCTAGCCATAATATTATATAGAATGAATGCAAGTTCCATCAATGGAGGGCTCACCATTTTGGATAATTGGTATATATATATATTGTCCTTCTAACTCTGTTGCCAAATCAAACCAATACTCAATACTAAAATATTCGTACCTTATAGTGGGGTTTGAGATGTGTGTGTAAGTTATCTTGCAAGTAAAATAGTTCGATTATAATTTTGACTTGTTTGATCACATTACGTATTTGATTTGGTTAAACAATCAATTAGCTAGTTTTTTATAACAATTTATTGTTGCAAAACACTAAAATTCAAAAAGCTGTTCAAAACAGTTTTTTTTAATCAGCTTTTGAGAAATTATTTTGTATGTAATCAGCTAATTTAATAACTATTTTCAAAAAAAAAAAAAGCTAATTTAATAATAATTTACTAAACATTTTTACACTTACTAATGTTATCAACTAGTCAAACTCACTAATTCAATAAGCTAACAGTACAGTTATTTACCAAACACCCCAATATTATCATAGGTTTGTTTACAATGTCAATCGATATCAATGACACACTTTTGTATCTATTAGGACACAACGCTTACTATTATACTAAAGTTTATATAGTTTCGCATCAACTGATTGAACACTAGACTTAGCCCTCGAATCCTCTTGTACTAATTATAATCATACATGGCTTGTATGTATATTGATACCAAACAAGTGAACAACACCGTAGAAATTACTACCATGACATGCATGTATTATGGATTTAAAATATAGTTTGCTTTTAAATATAATCTCCTTTCTATGTATTATTACAAAAAAAAAAAAAAAAAAAAAAAGAAGTAATAAATGCACATGCATATATTTTTTATATCAACCATTATCATATAAATTAAATTTAATCAAGTTTTTAATATATTTATTATAAAAATTTTCATATAATATTTTCATATAATTTAAAAATATAACTTCGAACTTTTGGCATCATATTCAAAAGAAAGAAAAAAACCTAATTTGTTTTACATATATATATATTATATATATATATATTGTTGTGTCCTAGTAAAAATTATTAGATGTATAACTATATCTAAATAAAAATTTCTTTGTTTGGACAATGGGTATATGTAGGATACCATTTTAAAAAATTCATAATTTTTGTCGTTATATTGAATTTATCAATATTAAATTTAAACAATTGACTCATAAACAAAACATACTGACATAAAATTGAAGGAAGATGAATAAAAGAGTATACATACAATTTTTATTTTTGGATTTTTAGTAATGGAATATTACGTTTTTTTATTACAAAAAAAAAAAAAAAAAAAAAAAAAAAGAGGACACCCACATATACTATATATGCCTTCACCAAGACTTGAACCTAAGACATCCCACATACAAGGCAATCAGATACTAATAGACTACAAACCACTTAGTATGAAGTATTACGTTAATCTTAACTTACTCATTAATTTCTATAAGAAATGTCTTACTTTCGAACTCCATCACAATTAGAGTTGACATAATTGTTAAAACATATAATACTGATATGTTAAAATAATGTATTTTAAAAATAAGTTAGGCCCTTAACGGGAAAAAATTTGGTGTAATTGTTTGTTAAAATAAATGGTGATACTATTTTGACTTTTGTATTTTTATGATTTCCTTATTTATCCTCTATTATATATTTTCTTCTCCTAAATAACCATGCATTCCGTTAGTATAAACTTTAGTAATAGAATATTCCGTTAATTTTAACATACTCATTAATTTCTATAAAAAATGTCTTAGATTTAACGTCATACCAAATCGAAATTGACATAATTGTTAAACATATACTACCGAATATGTTAAAATGTATTTAAAAAATACAATATAAAATTCTTGGTCAAATAATTAGCCCGACTAAATACATCACATTCAAAGTTGAGCATCAAATATTATAAATCAATCTGGTCAGCACTTTACCCCTCAATTATTATGCCATATAACCGTGTCCACATTGCAAGTGTACACAACTCGATCTATTTTCATAATTATAAAACTATATATTAATAATTTTTGAATTTCATATTCAATTATTAAACTCTATATATTTACAATTACAAAACTCTATGTTCATAATTTTTTAACTTTATATTCACATTATTGAACTTTATATTCACAATTAGAGAATTATATGTTCATAATTATAGAACTCTATGTTCATAATTTTTGAACTCTGTATTTAAAATATGACAGTTTTGGAACCGTGACCACCTTGCAAGGTGGACACGATTCCACAGCATAATTTGCCTTTTGCCCCTTAATTGGGCTGGCCAGTGCGAACGGAAATTAGTCTGAGCATGCTACGAGTTTAAAGGTGCCCCTACAGTTAGGGCCTACTCAGGACACCTCGTGGCCTGACAATATATATATATATATATATATATATATAATATATATATATATATATATATATATATCATGAACCTTAAAAATCATTGTCTTACATTTTTTTTAAATAGGTTAATTTTTTTTTTTAACATTTAATTAATCTTCTTTTGATTATTTAGACTCAATATTTCAATTATATTTTTGCATTATTAAAATGATTTAGGTCATTATGGTATTAATATTTTTTGTATGTATTAAATTAAATAAATTAGTAACTACAACAAAAAATATTACATATTCATTTAATTAATTTAGAACTAGATGTCTATAATGCATTTATTATATTAAAAAAAAATTATTCATTATAATTTTTTTGAAAAAAAAAGAGATATAATTTCATTAGTTATATTTATTTTTTACGATTCAAAGATTTCTTACCTTCAAATTCATTAATTAATTATATTCACTACATTGACCAGGGATCGAGTCTCACCACCGGCAGTATGGGAGCAACCTCTCAAAGTGAGGGAGGCTCCTTGTGCGCAGTGAGCACCGGTCTAGCCTCTATGGTTCATGTTCAGTTGAGTCACCATGATTTACATCCTTCCAAATGCTTTGTCGGGCCGGGGTGTGGGAGGCCCTTAGGGTTGGGGTTCAACCTTTTGGAAGAATTATATTCGCTACATATCCATTGCTTTTTTTTTACACTATCTTGTAATTAAATATCAAAGTTATAATACAAAATATGTTATATATTTATTTATCAAGTATTTTATTCAAATATAATAAATATTAATATTTTGGTCAATACTCTCACATGATAATCTACGACACATATCTCACAACACATGAAGCATATAGAGGAAAAAATTACCACTGCCAAATATCAACAAACCCTTGCAAAATAGATAATTCATAATACAACTAAGATCCCAATCATTGAAAATTTTAAACTTAAAAATACTCCGTAACATTTATTAGGGATAGTTATGCTATGTAACCACGTGCACCATGCATGGTGCACACGGTTGCAAAACGATGTCGTTTTGGTTAACAACGCGCGTCCCATTTAAAAAAAAAAGTTTCGATTCCCCTCAATAGTATTATTGTGGATATATAGTTATGAATTATTGTGGATATATAATTATGAACTTGTGGATATATAGTTATGAATTTGTGGATATATAATTCAAATTATGCACACAAAAAATGCTATTGCTGGGAATTGAACTTAATTTCTTTTAGAGTGAGACGCGCATTTTTAGTCAAAACAATGTCATTTTTGCAATCATGTGTATTATACATGATGCACACGACCAGGACTATGTGGTCTAATGGTACCCGGGTTGGACTTCCATTTGGAAGGTTGTGAGTTCGAGCCTCAGTGGAGGCGTTATTGGCTCTTTGTGTTTCAGTAGGTTGAGAAAGTATATGAACAGATACTACAATGTAATAGAGCTAGTAGCATTCAAAAAAAAAAAAAAATACATAATTTGCGCATTTATTAGTGGTGCACAATATAATTGGAGAGAGTATCAATGTAGTTGGTAGTCCATTTAGAGAGAGAAATAATGAACAGTTGAAAGTTTCCAAAAAGGCCTGTCAATGTTTGGGAAACGAATCTCATAATTCGATGGGGGCCCAAATATACAGAAGTGTACGACAAGTTGAATTTCAAAGCCCAATGAGCTGAGCTGAGCTGTGAAACTGTGAAGTCTGGCATTGTGTCTCAGAAACAGAAACTGATGCCAAACCTGCCTTTTCTGATCGCCCTCTGAAACTGCGGCGATGAAACTCGCAAGATTTCTATCAATTCCCATTCTATCAGTGCTCTTCTTAGTGGGCATTCTGTACTATGTCACTGTCTTCATCTTCATAGACGACTGGTTGAGTTTGCAGACCTCTGCTGGCTCCTTGAATGCTCTGATCTTCACTTTCTTCGCTTCTCTCTGCATTTTCTCCTACTTTGTCTGCGTGCTCAAGGACCCGGGTACTGTGCCCTCCTCATATGTCCCCGATGTTGAAGAAAATCAACTTTCTGATCACGAATCCGGGAGAATTGTACGTTTCTTTCTCCTTTCATTCTAGAATCATCTTTTCTATATATACTCTATATGTTTTTAAATTTGTATGCATAACATATTGACTATGTATACATTGCCTTTTGGCATGGGTAAACCCGCTTTGTGATCTTAGAAGGGAGGTTAATTAGCTCCTAGTTTAGTTGCCATAGCTGATCGTTCAAATAAAAAAAGTTAATTTGCCCGCTTAGTTAGGAGTCAAATTTGTAATCTTATGATTATGAACAACTTAGTTGGGGTTGCCCTGGGAAGATGGCTTTTGGCTTGTTGTAATGTTGTAATGGTTTGGAGAGCTTGCTAACCTTGCCTAGGAAATGAATTTCTGCTTAGGATCCTATCAGGCAACTATCTACATTGTTATAGAGAATAAGGATTTTGCTTAGGATGCTATCAGACTGTTTACATTGTTAATTTGTTATATAGGATACGGATAAATAAAGTTTCATTCTTTCTGTTTAGTACTAACATTATTGTAGAGTCCCCAACTTCCGAAACCCTACCATTACACCCTCACTTCCATTGATTTTTAACTGAGCTGTGAACAATAAACAGGCTGTAATTGAAAGAGACACCAAATAAGAGAGTGACTAAAGTAGGAAGATTTCGGAAAATTTTGCCAACTCCCACCAATTCTCAACCTTCCCTTCTATCATTTTAAATATATATATATATATATATATAGTACATATATATATATATATATATATATATATATAGTATATACTTAGCATTCCACCCAATTTTCTCTTTTCTACCATTATAATATTAGTGCTGTTAAGAAGAGGTAGCTGCTGCTCTTATGGAAGGAGACAAGGAGTGGTTTTACATTATGAGTGTAGGGTCAACTGAATTAGCCTTTTCACTTTGACTGAATTATACATAGAACCATTTTTTGACCATATAGGAAAAGAGTACCCGCAGTTGGGTGGCAGCCATACTGAACCTAAAAAAGGATGCCTGAGATGATTTCTTTATATCTTCTTTCCATATTTGCTAGAACAGTGGCTTATCAATAAGTTATGGGATATTTTTATTTTTCTTCACTTCCCAATGTGAATGATTGGCATCCAGTATTCCTTGCAAATTATTTTGAAAAACTCCACCTGTTTCCCATTTTTTTTTTCAGTTATACAGTGCAAAACCCTTGTCAGCCCAAACAAGCCCAGAGTTAGCCCATATCATGCTATTGCAGTGATTGATTTGACGAGCTTGTTGCTTGAATAGTTGTTAATAGATATTATGTCCATTTTTCTTTTTCCTTAAAAACTTCAGAAGCTATATGTTGGGTTGTCGATTATTTCTTAAGTTGGTGTAATTTCTTTCCAAAAATATAGCATATGGACATCAGTGGAAGGTTGGACTGACATGGAAATCACAGAATTTAAAGAAGCCCACTGGACAGGGATGTCTGATCCTAAATTCCACTATACAGAATAATACTTTTACTTTATTTTGACAAGTAAAGACATAAAGGTAGGTTTCTTCCAAATGACAGAGCTAATACTTTAACTCTTAGAACATTGCCCAAAGGTTGAAATATGAATATCCACCAAAATAAGAATGTTTTGCACTTGTATAATACAAAAATGGGCCATATTTTCTAAACTTTCATTAACATGAAGTTTCCTGGGCACCTATTGTTTTCTATCGAGCTTCTCTCCTTTCTTAGCCAACACACAACCTTAATTGGCCTTTCTTCCATAAGCCAATAGACGTAACCCCTGTGTGCTTTAATTTAATTTTCTTGGCGATTTCTCTGGCCCATATCATGTTATCTTTATATATATATATATAATATATTATATATATAATATATATATATATATATATATATATATATATATATATATAGTGGGGTGTGGGTTAGAGGTCATTGCCTCATTGGCGATTGTTTTATTTTCATAAGGATTCAAGTACAAAATTTTTATATCCTTATTTGTATCTCTTCATTCACGGATTAGTCTCCAAGAATTGGTTAATCACAGCGAGTGGCTCTCTGGCCATTATCAGACTAAACAAGATTTACCACTATAACCCTATGGTTGTGATGGTTGGTCCCAGAGCTCAATCTGAATGAATTTGGCCCCTTAACGTATCGGGACTCCTTTTGAAAGCTTAGCACAAGATATATATGTTGAAGCCCTGTCTTGTGCTTGCAAACTACACTCACAATTCACAAAGATGATTCCAGCGTGGTTCTCACAGAACTTCTGTAGTCTGAATTCAGCTCTCATCTAATAAATTGTCTAGAATGTCCAATTTTTATTGTTCACAAAATGTTGAAAGAATCTTACATATATTACATTCAGGCTGTACAAGCAGTGAAATGTGACAAGTGTATGGGACACAAACCTCCTAGGGCTCATCATTGCCGTGTCTGTAAAACATGTATTTTGAGGATGGTAATTGCTCTTGTATTTCCCTTGTGTTATTTCCCTGTGAAATTAATGAGATATTTCTTTGAGTGATTACATGATTAACGATGGATATGGAACTGGTACAAAACTTTGATTGCAGGACCATCACTGTCTCTGGATAAATAATTGTGTGGGTCATAGGAATTACAAGTCCTTTGTTCTTCTAGTCTTCTATGCACTATTGCTAGTACCTATTCTTCGGTTAGTTGACTCAGTCCTTTTGTATAACTCTCCTTCATATCTGCGCTTTTTCAACTCATTAATTAATGCAAAAGTGTTAACTTTCTCAGATTATGTTGATAAGCAGCATATTTGATAAAGAATGGAGTTCTCCTCGTGCCAATGGATGGAATCCTATGACTACTCTCAAGCTCTTTTACGTAAGTTGGTTCTAAAGTAATTCTATGTGTTGGATTTGTAGTGTGCTGGCTTTTGGCTGGTTTTGCTGAACAACTTATCTCATAGAAGCATGATACAATGAAAACTATATCCTTATGATATTTTCTTGATGATCCTTGCATACTTGCTGAGTTCTCTTATTTGAGTATCCTAGTCTAACTTATGATCTCTACAATTTGTAGCTGGACCATTTACAGTTAAAAATAATTTTGAATTATATACAGTGATTTGGAGACAACCAAGCTTCCCACTGCCAGCAATTTCCCTTGGTGGGCAATCTGTAAATTCCACCACTAGTCCTCTTTGAGGCTTGTGGGTATGCCTTAGCCTGACTGGTGTAATTTTACCTTAGCTAAACTTTAATGCAGCCCGGTGACTATTGACTTGGACTTTGGCATGGATTTTAACTGAATTCCTGTGATGGCCCTCTTCTATCATGTATCCAAGCTGCATTGTGGATTAGCCATTGTTCGTTAGCCTCGTGTAAAATGAATTATTGCCATGATCAATTTGAACATGCAAGGATAATACTGTTTAGCTATATCATACTGCAACAGATCCAGATTTTACCCTATATATATTGAGGTGGTTATTTGTTTTGATCTCTGTTAGGCATCCTCAATGGTTGGGGATTTTACCCCAGATTTTTGTGGGCCCTAACATCCACCTCATCATTCACTATCTTACTCAATCACAAAATCTCTTCTTCCCATGAGTTCTAAGTTTTTTCACAACTTTTTGTGTGACCCACCATTTTATGTTCATATTTTAATTATTTTTTTTATTTATTTGATTTATATTTAACATAAATGAATGAACATACGTAAATATGGAGATAGTGCTATGAATGAACATACGTAAATATGCGTATAACATATCTACAGATATAAATTTAATTTAATTAATAAATATAAATTTAATAACAATAATTTAACTTTTTAAAAACAAAAATTTTAAAAACAAGAAGCTGGCCGTTGCAAATGCAACGGCCAGCGTGATTTTAAAATAAAACTTAAAAAAAAATAGTTTTCAATTGAGAGTGGCGGCCACTCTCAATCTTCCGCCTTTTCTATTTTTTTTTTTCTGAACTTCTGACAAAATTTTGGGGTGCTGCAGGAGAAAGATTTCTCCAAAATGCAACACCCGCATTTGTTAAAATCTCCTAGGTAAAATTTTCCTGTTCCAAAAGCTTGGTAAACCCCCTTTTAGGGATCCCTTAGAGTAAAGAAGCAGGAAGTGGGACACGGAAGAGGAAATGTTGTATTGAATGTGAAAAAGATCAAGGCCGTCACTAAGACACCCTCCAATAAGAGTTTCAGGCTCTTTCCCAGCTACAATAGCTAATATTTTCTAATCAATATGTGATGCCTTCACTCTAGGGGAGGGCTCCTTATTTATAATCTAATATGATGAATAAATAAGAGTTTCATTTACGTTTTTAGAAATTGTCATTATTCCATGTTCTATTTCCTGTGTCCATGCTACCTAGGTGCCAAGTTAAACTTGAAAATCTGATGGCACTAAATTTTCAGGTCACTTCTGGGGTCATGATTTTGGCTTAACCTTGACATTGGGAACTCCTCCTTAGCTGGCATATTACCTCATTGCTCATAATATGACAACCATAGAGGTAAGTGCCGGTTATGGTAACAATTTAGCCTTATGGGTTTTATTAATTTATTTATTGTGAAGTTTTTATTCTTATTGATATGCTTATGATTTCCTAACAGTACTATGCGGGAAGTAGAGCAGCTTGGTTGGCAAGAAAATCAGGTGTGACCTATCGTCATGCCTTTGATGTTGGAACTTACAAAAATATAACTCTGGTATCTCTCTCTCTCTCTCTCTGTGGTGTGTGCACATGCATATTTTGTCTCTGTATGCATACTCCCGTTTCTTAAAAGATGGTGGTGTGTAATGCATCTGTATGTATGGTGATGGGAACACATGATTGGACCTTTATATACTAACTTTGCAATGTTGACCCTTAATTGGGCTGGCCCGGTGCGAATGAGGATTAGTCTGAGTATGGTACGGGCTTAAAGGTGCCTCCTACAGTTAGGACTTGCTCAGGACACCTCATGGCCTGACCAAAAAAAAAAAACTTTGCAATGTTGAGAAATTTTTTTTTTTACCAGGTTTTAGGTCCAAACATGCTGAAATGGCTATGCCCCACAGCTGTGAACCATGTCAAAGATGGTCTTAACTTTCCAACATTACGTGATAATTCATGAACTGATCTGCATCAGCAAATGCTTGTGCAAAAGGGTTTCATCGTTCTTGAGAATCTTCACATCGGAAATTTGGCATCTATATTCACTTATTATCAGATATGGAAGTGAAATGCATTCTGGGAGAGTTAAACACGAGTGGCAAGCGGGAGATACTATACAGATCTCTGTCAATAACTCTCACAATATTCTGAAGTTCAATTTGGTGATTGTTACTTCCGAAAAACAAATCACAAGGTCAGACAATGCAGATGAATTACCTAGTACACCATTCATAACTTTTGCTTACAATGTTCGTCTTTGAGAATATACAAGAACTGCAGATCTGCTTGATGCCCTAACTTACAGGAAGGTAGTAGAATACTCTTAATGTCCCGATTTCTTATAAATTCTTTATATCCCACTTCTCCTATTTCATTTCAAGTTGTTCATATAGACTGGAACTATAGCCTCGTCTATTTCAGCTTACCCTGTATAACTGCTACAAAACGTAGGTATCTCTTTATACATAATTAACAACGCTTTTACGGGCTAGTTATGTTTCTGGAAGTTTTGGTTTCATTCCTATTTCCTACCTGCTCATGCATGGCCAGACTGACCTTACACAATTCCTTGCAAGTCTTATCTTCTGGAAAAATCATCATACGTGTTAAACGAAAAATTTATCGAGAAAAATGGAAAATTTCTTTGGTGTTTCACATGGCATGTGAATGACAGGGATGCAGAGAGGCTTTTAGCCTGGTCTAACCATTTGGCTAAGATATACAGATCTTGAATATATCCTGATTGAAGTTTGGATCTGTAGTCTATAGAGTCATCTGATGGTGAGGGACCTAACTTGTTTTGCTCTATTGGATGCCATTTCTAATGGTTTCCATGTGCTAAAATTGCACACCTGTGACCTGTGGGGATCCCTCTTATCCACTTCTTCAATATGTTAACTGGAAATTTCAGTTGTTTGGTATAATATCAAGTTAGATCTGACCCAGGACACATGGATCGAGCCTGGCAGTCGCAATGTAGGAGCTACACGCCTACACCTAATGTGGTGGGTTTCTTATGAGCATCAGACACGAGTCCTTTTACCTAATGAGTCCTTTAGTTATTCATCCACTATCTTGTTGGGTCAAGGTGTGGTGACTCTGGTCGGGAGAATTTCACCTTTATGTAGGCAAGGTTAGATTTGACTTAGATTTCTGCAAAACTGAGACTATTTTGCGAGTTTTTTTTTTCTTTAAAGAAATTGCCCTTTGAATCTTGCAATAATAATATTAGAAGTTATATTTTTATACTTTCCATTAATTATTTTTGCACACATATTCCTTAATATTTATAAAATTACTAATTTGTCCTTTACCATAGAATGTGACAGCATGTGGATGGAATTAATAGTTACAACTAAGTTTTGTCATTATATTATGTGAATTGGATCTTTTGACAAATGATTGAAGCCTTGAAAGGCAGAATCTAGCTTGGAGATGCATGAGACAGTAATACACAGGCCAATAACTATCATGCATGTATATGCCAATAATTTAGGTTCCTGAAAAAAAAATTCAAATAATAGTACTGTATTAGTCCTAAATTGTCACAGCTGTGAATGTTTTTCTCATGGTTCAACAATGTTTGAAAACATATTCAACCTCGAGATCTTGTACAATTGGTATCGCTTTTAACCGGGGTAACCTCCAACTAAGTTAGTCAGACAGTTAGTTTGGTAATCTTTCTCATTGTAGTCATTTGTCTGCTAATTTCATTCAGAGCGCATATTCAAATAATGACTGTAAACTTTCTCGTGAATCAAATATATCGCTTATTAATCATACAACTACTAACCCAGACATTGTGATGTCGGATGAGATGTGGAGAATTGAATGGTGGAAGACATTATTGACATTGGGACCTGATTGAACATGGAATGTATGTGACATAATATAATCAATAATACAACGTGGGTGGTGGACATTGATTATTGTACTAGCTACTCTGTATTGTCATAGTTGATTACACTGTTGAGGATATGGTTTGTAGCGCAGTGGCAGCGTTTTTGATTGAGATTCATGTCTCCTCCTCATATCTTGGCTTTGTCAATTTCATTCATTGGCATGGGGATTTCTCCATCACACCATGTGTGTGTTCCCTACTGCCCTTTGGTAGTTAAGATGCATGGTTACGTGGCATCGCTGATGAGTTTGACAAGTTTTGTTTAATCGATATAACGGAGTTCTTAGTAACTATCATGTTAAATTAGAAGCACTAGATCTTAATTTGATTAACTAATGAGGATGTTTGTGTTGAATCGCATAAACTAATTAGGATATTTTCTGCACCCTTTTTAATATGGTTATTTACGTTGTTGAAATCAACAAGTTTTCTCTAACTAGCTGATAGCGTAAATGGCACCGGGAGTTATGAATACGTACGTTGTAATCAAGTAAAAGAGAGCGCTTATAGGTTAGTCAGTCGGTCGGTCGGTCTACCAGGTGACGACTGAATGGTCCGAGACTACATTGTATTACAAGTAACAACTATTACAAGTGAAGTAGACTGCAATGTAGAGTAAATCACAAGTGGTGTGATGTTACAATAAGATGAATATGACAAGCTAAGCGAGGTGGAGACTCCCCCTGTTTATACTAAACATGTCGGTCGAAACATTTAATGCTTCGCTGCAACTCTGCAAGTGGCTTGATGTGGCGTACTCTTGTTGGCTTGGTCAAACGGTCGCCCCGCAACTACTTGTAGGTTGACTGTCCGAGGTAACAGAGCCGTCATTCCTGCAAGTCGCTAGCCACCCCACCTGCAGGCGCAAGTGGGTTCCCTTGTAGTGTAAGCAAATCTTTTCAGCTTGTACAGTGCGGCGCCATGTAGGGCACCAGGTGACCTACGATGGACCGGCCAGGTGATGCTCCGTTTGGGCAATTCCAAGAACATCTTCACCTATCACAAGGCCTGTTAATACGAGCGGTATGATAAGTGATCTGAATCCATCTAGCCGATGGATCTGATAGACCCGTCAGGTGATTAGTGGCAGTCCGACCAGGTGATTAGTGGAGTCCGACCAGGTGATTGCAGTACAGGTAGTCCTGGTACGTATTTACCCATCACTAGCATGTTTCGATTAATTAACATGTCAAATAAGAAGTGCCGCTTGATCTCGATTTGATCGCCGACCAATCAAGATATACCACATCAAGCGAGATTTGTCATGTCGATAATTTTAAACATTTTTTTTTTATTTGATAGATGTATAACTTTTATTGTCACATATTGTATTTATCTCATGCTTAAACAATGCAAGTCCCTACCACTTAAATCAACATTTTTTTTTATTGTTTCATATATTTCAAATGATGATATGACATCAATCATGCATAATTTCACTTGACATTATGAGGTTTACACTAAATCACCTACTTGGACCCCCTCTTGCTCAAATCTAATAATAACTACATTTGAATTCTATGAACTTTCATTTTCTATTTCACTTTACTCATCATGCAATAACCATTTTAATGAATTAGCCAACTTCACCCGTGTTTACCAAAAAAAAAATATATATATATTAATAAAATACGAAAAGAACCAATCATATATTGTCCACATTATGAGTGGAATTTGGAATTTGGAAATTAGGAGGGCAATATAACATTTACTCTTTATATATATAGAAATCATTTTTTTTTTTGTGTTTTTATTTTTGGTATGGTTGCAAATGACACAACTTTATTACTTAATAATGAAATTAATCAATTTATAAGTAATCAATAAATATAAAAAGTTATTACACTTATTACTATTAAATATCAATAAGGGATGGAACTTTAGGTTAGCACATGTATACACAGAGCAAATTCACTTTTACATTAATCATGAACGTGGGCCGGCGGTGTTTAGCTCTCCTCCATTGAAGTCGGGGCACTGGACTCGTAATGCTTTTGTTGGAGATCTAATAATAGTTTTTTGACCTAAGAACTCTCTACTTTAACAATAGCAAGTTTTAAATGTGTTTACCCTCATCCAAAAAATAAATAAATAGCAATTAATTATTTGAAAAACATTGGCAAAAAATATGCAAAAGAAAATGGTTTTTAGCATAAAAATATTGAGTCAAACAATGGATGCGAACTATGTGCTGAGTCACCATATCATATGATATGAGATATCACGCCAAAGCACCCGAACTCTCCACAAATTATTTAATCCATTATCAGTCATCAAATCAAATAATTGGAATAAAATGTTAAATTACAAAACCAAAATACATAGCATAATCCCACAAGGGTGCAGTTTATCTTCTCTATATCATCAAATAATAATCGCAGGTTTTACTCTATCACAAAAAAAAAAATAAAAAAATAAAAAAATAAAAATAATAATAATAATAGTGTCATCATGTGATGGCGTCCCATATTATTTCCTATTGATCAAATTTTGGATCAAAATATATACTGTTTAAGTCTTGTGGTATAGTCAGGGTTAGGCTAACCCAATAAGATAGTTCAAGTGGCAAATAGGCTCTCTTTATGAGGAGAATTCTTGGATAACCCGATTCGATTCTTATACCTTTGGGCCAATTCCTGTATCTTCTGGAATGAACAGAGATTAGACAGGTGGACCTGAACCATTAAACGGACAAAGAAAGACTCGAATCATCTCGTGATTATTTTCGCCAAAAAAAAAAAAAAGAAAAGTTAGGGTTAGGCTCGTATCACATTGGTTTCAAAGGCACATTTGTGAGTCAGGTGCATATATACTAGTCTAGCTAGTTCCACTACGTAGATCGCTCATTGATGCATGTGCATTTTTTGCATACTTCCAATTGAGGTTGTAATTAAGCTTGATTTCCTTAAGTTATTGTTGACGTTGTATTTTTCATCCATTTTTTAATAAAACATTGGAGACAAAATTTATAATTTTAGTATAACTTAGGAACGAAAAGTAAATATGAAATGACGAAAAATGAACATGACAAATACTTATGAACGAATTCTACAATTATCCTATAATTTAGATAATAAAAGTAGTGTAATTTTCACATTAATTAATTACATAACATTATGAATCAAGCAGTGACAAATACACGTGGCTGTATGTCGTGTTGAAATGGCAATGTGTGACGTGGTGATCAGATCGAAAAGTGACGTGTCCACATGTTATACAATTCTTTTAGGATTTAATTATATTCTATGGTCCATTTAATTAATATTTCTAAAGATAATTAACACAAATTAAGAAAACTCCACATTTTAATAATTTTAATTTCTCTATCTTTCATAAACTAGATAAACGATGACAGTGTATACGCACTTGTAATTTTCGGCAAATTATTGTTTGGACTATGATCCAAAACAACATCGATTTCATGTTTAAAAAAAATAAAAAAAATTCACGTGCTTATTAGAATAATAAATATTTGGAGTAAGATAATATAATTTATAAATTAAAATAATATATTTTATGTGTTAGAATAATGCATTTTATGAATTAGAATAATGTACTTTATATATTTTTGAACCATGATTCACGATTCACGCAATAATAATCAGTAATTTTCTATGTAATCCATACCCCATTGAAGCCCATCGCGATTCGAATCTCTAAAGGAACACATGATGACGTAACACATCTATACCCTTTTTCCTAACGTAAAAGAAGTTTAATAAATCACTACTGGAAATTCTGAAATTTCCGACCACCTGAAAGTGATTCTAAATTAAGTTGAAAGCTTGTTTCCGACCACTTTTGGTATCCGGAAAAACCTTTGCTGCTATTTTCGATCACTTTTTGCTTTTACTTGATTTAAAATCATTTTCAGGTGGTCAAAATTTTATAATTTTCAGTAGTGAATTATCCAATGGGTGTCGCTATTGGTCTCTCCGATTTAAACCAGTCGACTAAAAACAATTTTAAACTAATTTATCTTCTTGTAACCCTTTAATTTGCCATTTAAAATTACAGGACAAGTTTATCAAGAGTCACTTTCATAAAAATCGACTTGCAAGCTTTCCTGTAAACCAAAGAATATAATACACCCAATAATGTGAATATACCTTAAAATAAAATCATAAATCAATTCACATTTGTGATTCTTGTAAGCAAATAAAGTGAATCCGATCCACGTGCATTATTGGATGAACCTGGACGTAGAATTATATCCAAACCATTTATCTTATGACTGTCATTAATTAGGAAGAATTATGTGTGCGCGGCGAATCGCTAAATTAAACATTAGTAATTCCGAAATCCTGTCGCCCCTGCATGCACTGCAACTTTTGCTGAATAAATTGGCAGTTAGATCTAGCCTGCTCTATTCTAGCTAATACATAATTATTTAACTTGTATTTTTATTGTTTACAAGTTGGCATTTGATGTATATTCTCTGCAAAAAATTTGCCGTATGCATTATTTGGAACATCATTAATATTCCTATGGAATATTTTCAAATCTATGCATCTTAATTGAACCATGCGTAGTACATGTTGCAAGTACGACGTGACCAGTAACATGCCTTGGGTCATTATAATATGATTATGTTTGCTTATTATATATGAATTCAAATTGGTAACTTTGAGGGCAACCTGATCGAATTAGTCAAGCAATTAGTGTGATAATCACTGTAATTAAGTTTCAATTTCGAGTTCATGTAGGTGCATGTTTTTTATTGGACTTTTCGATTTGAGCAAGTCAATTGTATATGCGCAACTATTAAATTAGTTTATCATATAAAGTTGATCGCTTTATAAATTGTCAATAAATATAAAAAGTTTTATTGTGGCATTCATGGGCAAGGCACCTTGGGCCGAGTACGGGCTCAACCTCTGGGCTCCAGGTCCATGTTCATACTTCCTTGTTCTACTTTCTCGGATCGATTTGCTCCGATCATAATATATCTATCAAAAGCTAAGTAATATATTAGAATAATCACTATTCAAACAAGAGAAATTTCGTATGGAAGGGTAAGGGCCCAATTGAAAATGACCTAATGACTTAATTTTTTATTTTTTCTTTCTTTTTTTTTTTTTTTTTTGAAAACAATGACCTAAATTATTAGACCGACAATAAACAAAAACAATTTTATTTTTTTTATCTAAATTCATTTTATTTTAGATGCTTTGATTCACGACCTCAGTTCTTAATAAAATTATAAAACTTTTATATCTACATTTTAAAATTAGTGGATAACTAAGCTATTGTAGTTATCCAACTATATAAATAAGGTCATAAATCTTATCTTTTCAATATAATAATAATAATAATAATAATAATAATAATAATAATAATAATAATATAATAATATAATAATTGTATTAAATAGAATTATTGATTTGATGTTAATTAATTACATACATACCAATGTTGTAGAAGGCGCTAGCTAGACGTTAGTTCACTTAGTTGGCGCGCTTAACATCTAGGTGAACGAGTAATTATTATAATAATAATAATATAATAATAATAATAATAATAATAATAATATAATAATAATAATAATAACACATCATTATACACATTACACACTAAAAAGAAAAAAGAACCTCGGCGGCGGCAATGTGGAATTATGTCCAAAGTGGGCAGATTCCTTGTGCGCACCGGCATTTGGCCCTGCTACTAACCCATTGAGTCACCGTGATTTACATCTTCCCACAAGCTCTGTCGGGTCAAAGGTTGGGGCCCTTTAGGGCTGGGGATTCAGTCTTTTGGGGTAAGATAAAAGAAAAAAAAAAAAAAAAACCGATCAAATTGAGTGTCAAGTTGGCAGACATCTAGACCGCCTAATCGATTAACTAATGTCTACCTAAAAGTAAAAAAAAAATCCCCATAACCTAGGGACACCTAGGTGGCCCCCTGGGTCCATTTTTATAAGTGTGAATTCCATACACGTTGGAGATTGGGATCTGAAGAAGCTGAGGCTAGGAGGCTACAATATAATTAATGTCTTACTTGACAGTATAGTTTTGTCCATTATATTCCATGTAGGGCTGGGTTGAACAGCCTGGCAAAAATAAAGCTGTTTATCATTATTATTGTTGTTAATAATAATAATAATAATAATAATAATAATAATATTATTATTATTATTATTATTATTATTATTATTATTATTAATGAATATATTCAGATTCTAATTTGTAAAAATTAATGAGGTCGCATAATTTTTTGAAAAAAAAATTGATATCTTTTAAAAAATAAAATAACATGAAAGAAAATATGTAAATGGTATATAAATTAAAGCATCCTATTTCTATTTGTTTATGATTATACAAATGAGTTCACCTTAAACATATGATTACTCTTTATTGAGTGTGGTTTGGGATTAGGTTCAGATTATGTGTTATAGCCTGTGGAGGTAGTTTCATATGAAAATTTGAGGCTTGGCCGCTTGGATATTTCTTTTCCGTCTAGCTATGGAGAGTAAGATTTATGTTAGATATAAATAATATACGAGAAATCTGACCTCGTATGAGCGGAAGCAGTAGCTGTATTGATCTCTAGTTGCAGTTGATGTTCTTGTTGTGTTGCCTCTTGAATGGTGTTCTTGTTGTGTTGCTAGATCGTTAATCATATTTTGCCTGATACTTACTCTGAATCTTAAATGGTGTATTGATGTCTTCTGAGCAGCAGTAGCAGTATGAGTATCGTAACTGAATATGTTATCTAATCTATAATGATATATCCATCAAACCAGATTTATATTAGAACTATTAGTATTATTTTGGATGATAATTCAATAATATCATGGATATGAGAAACAGTCCATCTTCATTCCAACCGTACAGAGTAAAAGATTGAAAATGGTTGCCTCAACTTGTATAAGAGGTAACAACGAGATATTAGGAGAATTGGATATGGTAAATCAACTGAGGAAGAAGGGGATATTCGTCACGCGAATCGATATATTTATGTTCTTTAATTTCGTTCTTCCTAAATCTTCTGTGCACTATTTTTTTGGGGGGTTTATCCTAAGATCTTGCTTTTTTATCCTATATCAATTCATAACCACATGTCAATAACATACAAACGAGGACAAACGAGACGAGATGGACGATGTAGAGTATGTATATGATCTGTTGTATAGTTCATCATAATGGAGACAGGAACGAACAAAGAAGTGATGGAAGAGGTATAGAAGAGAGAATCATAAAGGCACTAGGCGTTCGACTTATCACTTATTCCCTTTATATTTTATTTTCATCTTGAGCGTATCTCCATCAGCTTCCTCTTATCATAATAGATCAATGATATGGGACAAACTATAGGACTCTCTCTCCGATAGGCCAATGTAAATACAATGATGATCATGAATGGAGAGGGTATGCTGTGATATCGATTGTGAAAATAACATTAATTCAGCATCATCCAACATATTTCATCAATGACATCTTCCGTCATGGACATCTTATACATCTCTAAAGAATATATATAATAATGAATCATATCATCACATCTCTAAAATATCCACTACTAATAGATAATATAGTAGAATAATCTCAATGTATTGATTGGTGGATAATCATTAATACCATATAAAAGATTAAGAGTAAATATTCAGGTTACGATACTCAAATGCTAATGCTGCTGCAGGCACAGACTATGTCATAATTCACACTTTAATGACGATTCAGTTAAAGTAAGTAGTCAACATTAGCGAAAATATACCTTGTGACTATGGATTATAAGAATTTCTATCATCAACATACAAAAAACCATTCAATTTAGGCAGACCAACAGCACACTCAACTGCAACTAGAGAAATACTAGCTACTGCTTCGCTCATGACGAGGTCAGATTTCTCGTATATTATTAATATCTAACAATAAATCATTTACTCCTCCATAGCTAGACGGAAAACGAAATTATAATCTTGCCCAAGCGGCCAAAGCATCAAATTTACATATGAACGCCACAATCAAAACCATAGACACTGATATTCATCTATTATAGTTCTATAGAAATACATCCACGAGAGCGACGGCGCGACACACACAAAATCGTTACCATTGTTTGAAGTACGCGGTGAAACTCACATTTGTATCTATATTTTCATTACGCACACACGAATATGTATATGACCGTAGATTGCTTTAATTATATGTACGAAGTGACCAAAATCCGAACAAAAATTACATACTCAAGGTACTAAATTGACACTTTTGAAAGTCAGGTGCTAAAATTAACAAAGCCCCTATAGTCATATGACAAAATCGAAATTTTCTCTCCAAAATATATTATTCTTATAATTATATTGTTTATTAGATTTTGTGAGATGATTGACCTTACTTTTCATTAATTTGGTCAGTAATTCTTAGTAAACTTATTATTTCTCCATTAAAGAGAAACCATATAATATGAATGTACATGAAATTTCCCTTTCCTGTTCTTTTCTCCCGTGATCTGAGTAAAAAACTAAAGACAACAAAATTAATGACAGTAGAGTGAACACGATCACGAACGGAATTTATTTGTGAGTCAGTCATTTATGTAAGAAATATTCTAGTGCGCCTTGTTTTAGAAAAAAAAAATTATATTCTTTTTATATTCAAATTTTTATTTTTTTTGCATAAAAATTTGTTTATTTATTATTATATTGTTTACTATAATAATAATAATAATAATAATAATAATAATAATAATAATAATAATAATAATAATATTTTTACTGCCTTACTATACATCAGTATCATAATTTATGTGTTTATGGCACTATAGAAATTTCACTCTTTAAAATACTTAATGATTATCATGGTAAAAACTATCAATTCGATAATGATCACTTATCATAGAGATAGTGTCTTTTCCCAATGTTAGGTTTATGTTTTTTTATGGCCGCGCAAGTGGTTCATTGGGTTCCTAGTTTATAGATTGTGGACAAAGATATAGCATCACCCTTGGACGATTGCAAATATGAGAATTTCACTTTTTTATGAAGATAGCTACTATGAGCATTAGACATTGG
>VALG01013094.1:0-10949 GCA_009835305.1 Ipomoea purpurea
AGGGCGGGAGTTTAGTCTTTTGATAATGGAAAAATTATTTTTACCATAAATTAAGCGTGAAAAGAGTGGGGAGGAACACTAGATATCAATCAACAAAAGCAAAGGGAGAAAAACCAAAATGATGAACAATAGGGAGAGGGAGGAGACAAGTGGAGGAATGTTAATTCCAAATCATCTAAAGGGATAATAAGTTATTGGGAATGATAATAAAAATATGAAAAAAATATACACAACAACAACACACCCCCCGGGCAACCACCCCCCCTTTGACTTGTTATTCCCTTGCTCATCATGCTTCATTCATTGTAGTACAGCATACATTACCTTAATATCTTGTCCCCTTTATTCTTGGTCAATCTTCTGCAGTCTTGTCTTGTCTTTCATCCCCAGCCCCCCACCAAAAAAATAATATTCATTAAACTTGTGAAATTTTTAACTTTGTTAGTTGAAAATAATTGAATAACTTTCCAAATGTGCGTAAAACTTGGAATATTTAATTTTGAGAATTCTGTACTATAGGTTATTTTAAAGCTATTAGTAGCAAAAGGAAGAGAGGGGGACAAAAAAATAAACAACATACAATTATTTTTTTCACATTAAATATGTATAAGCAACTCAATGGGTTGTTTTGGCATTGGATGTAGTTGTAATTAATTAAGCATATTTTTTGGTCACTTGAATTACGGTGTGGTTGATTGGAGTGAATTGTAATTCCACCGAATTGCAATTCATACCCTCCCTTGTAATTCACCGAATTGCAATTCATACCCTCCCATATGAATTGCAATTCAATGGAGAAAGAAAGGGAAATCGAAAAAAAAAAAAAAAAAAAGATTTTTATTGTCCTTGATTATTATTATTATTATATTATATTTTATTTTTATTAATTTATTATCAATGACATTTTAGTCTTTATATCACTCATTCTCAATAATATTATTTTTTTCCTTTAACACATGTAATTTAAAATTCCTACTTTATTATCACATTATTCTTTTTTGAGTTAATACCATCTGAGGTCCTCCGATTATAGTGGTTTTGCCACGTTTAGTCCTAAACTTTCAAATTGGCCATTTGTGGTCCTTCGACTTTCAAATTTAACCATTCGCGTCCAGGTTAACCACCTATGGTCCTCAAGTTTCGAAATTAACCAGTCGTGGTCCTCTTAAAAGGACCATGGTTGGTTAAAATTTAATAGTTGAAGGCCATGGGTGGTTAACTTGGACCACGATGGTTAAATTTGAAAGTCGAAAGCTACAGATAATCAATTTGAAAGTTTAGGACTAAATGTGACAAAACCACTATACTCGGAGGACCTGGATAGTATTAATTCTTCTTTTTTCTACCAAATTATAATTCATTTCTCCATAATTGCTTCTTTCACAAACGTCTCGTTAACATATTGGCATATAGTCAAACTCAACAAAATTAGTATTTGTATGTCATAGACAAGAGAACATACATATTAGCATATAGTAAAACTCAGCGAAATTAGTATTTTATGTCATATACAAGATGATAAAACATTATTCGTAATAAAGTTTTGTACTAATCCTTCTTATCAGTAGATATTTTTGAAGTGACTAATTAATAATTATATGATAAATTAATCCAATAAAAAAATTATTACTCCGTATTAATTATCATTATATGAAATAGATGCTGTAAAAAAGACAAATTTTTTAAAGTCAAAATGGTAACTTACTTTTACATGGATGTAAAATAAAAATAAATAAATAAATAAAGGGTTATAGAATTATAGAAATGGTTAGAGGGAGACAGCGTGAAGTCATAGATTGAAGATTAGGAAATCTTTTCTTTTGACGATGGAGTTGAATCCAAGCTTTCCCATGAAAGTCAATTCTTAACGAAAGTATCATCCCACTATTCGTTTACCTTTCCGACCACTCTTCACCCCAGCTTCTCCATGTCTTTTTCTTTTTCTTAAAAAAAAAAAAAACAAAAAAAAACAAAAAAAAACAAAAAACAAAAAAATAAACAAACAAAAAAACAAAAAAACAAAACAAAAACAGTAAAAAGCGGCTTTAATCGCAATTTGTTTCAAACCGTTTAAATCAAATTCAAAATTTCTTTATATAGTTTGAATTTTGATTCTAGTTATTCCTGGACGGTGAATTATATTACTGGGTTAAAACCAACAACGAATCATAATTTGCTTTAGTAAAAGTATGAATGCAAAGTTGAAGATAAATTCAATTCATATAAATTATGGGTACTATAGCTATATATTATTTATGATCGGATCACGCAAGCTAAAACCTATCTTTTTCTAATAAATAATATCCATTGTACATCCAACAATATTTTTATAAAAAAATTAAAAAAAAAAAATTTTAATAGCAAGTGGGAATCATAAAGTGATTAAGAGGAACTATTTTTTAAAAAGAAAAGAAGTATGTTATTGTTCCTAATCCTAAAATATATACAATGATTGAAGCAAAAAGATCCATTTTAACCATATTCTCTATTTTATTATTCTCCTTCTGACTCCCCTTTTTTCATTGCTTTCTGATGCAATATACACACTATATATACATATATATACACACACATCATCATGATCATCATCTTTTATAACGAGAAAAACTCACATTCATACTCATTTGTTATATCCTACAAACCACATAAGAGGTAAATCACATTAGAAAAATTTTATGCAACGATCTAAGGCTGAAGAATGCTGATAAAAATTGTCATATATCCTTTTTGAAAAGATGAATAAACAAATAAATAAATAAATAAATAAATAAATAAATAAATAAATAAATAATAATAATAATAATAATAATATTATTATTATTATTATTATTATTATTATTATTATTATTATTATTATTATGAAGCTGAGTTGTGTCTTTCTCATTCTAATAATCTAAGTTTAATTATTATCATCATAATTATTTATTTATTTGCGAGAAAATAAATAAATTATAGAAGCATAGTGTGGTTGCTTTTTCTTCAAGGCCATACGTTGGAAGCACGTGACGTCTCTTTTTGAGCGTGCCAAAAGCAGATGAAAAATGTATCACCATTTCTGCAAGGAAAAGATTAAAGTTTTTTTCTTTTTACAATCTAATGTTATGAGTCAAAACATACTATAAAGTGAATACGTACTATATAAAGAGTAGTAGTAAGTAACAATAAAGTCAAATATGGATATATGTTGTTTGAATAATAATAGTAGCTAGTATTTATATACGGTGAGTAAAATTATCATTTGGTATAATATGTTGCGATTAATGCTCATTTAATCAAGAGATCGTCACATTTTACATCCAATTAATTACAATATACTATGAAATATAATTTTTACAGTCAACATTAATATTAACATTTTTCGTGCTATTTATATGCAAAAATGGTGCAGATATGTATTTTTATTTGGTGTTATAGTGTTACAAGTGATTTTTTATTTAACGTGACAAAATATCGCTTCATTTTAAAGATTGACATCATTAGTGTTCATGATAGTTTGCATTAATTCAAATTCTTGAAATGTCATTAAAAATATAAGGACATTTCAATTTTTTTAATACGAAGTGGGTTGACCCACAATAGTTTTATTTTATTCTTATTTTGAAAAAATTCATAACTGATGACCTAAATGCCCTTGAATTTTACAGGATTTAAATAGTTTTGTTAATGAAGGACAAAAAAATTATCATGTCACAATAATACTATGACCAAATGAGGATGTTTTGAAAAAAATGACTAAAAGTGAATTGTTGTCTATAAATCTATGACCAAAAATGTAATTAACTCTTAGTTATCATGTAGGTAAGTAGGGAGGATTAGGTTTGTGTTATTCAATCATCAATCACAATAGGATACATACGTGAAGTATATACAGGGAGTAGAGATATGCACAGATTAGGAGTGTACTACAACAAGAGTCCTAACACTCAACCCAAGCTCAGGTAAGAGCAACAACCTGCAGCTTGTCACGCAAGAAGGCAAACCGCGAAGCAGCAAGCGGTTTGGTAAATATATCAGCCAACTGATCCTTCATCGAAATAAAATTAACCTGTAAATCACCAGCAGCTACCTTGTCCCGAACGAAGTGATAGTCAATGAAACACCGAATTGGCACACATGTAAGTGGCACCTAGATTGTCACACCACAACTTGGGTACAGGTACAGGTGAGACGCCTAACTCATGCAACAACGCGACAACCCAAGTTACCAACTCAGCACAAACATCAACAAGAGCCTTATACTCAGCCTCAGAAGAGGACCTAGCCACCGTACACTGCTTCTTGCAAACCCACGAAACGAGATTGAAGCCTAGGAAAACAGCAAAGCCACTCGTAAACTTCCTGTCCGCAAGACAGCCAGCCCAGTCTGATTAGAATATGCATGAATGTCAGTGTTAGAAGACTTACGCAATTGCAAACCGTAGTGCAAAGTCCTTTAACATACCGCACCACTATTTTAAGAGAAGCCCAATGAGCAGCCGTAGGCGCATGCATGTGTTGACACAATAAATTAACTGCATAACACGTCCACGTTGTGAAGAACCAAAGCCACCGCCACCACGCCATTGATTATTTCCAGAACCGCGCAGACCACCACCACATCGCACCATGTTCACAACCGGATCTGGAACGCCACCAGAGGCCACCAGTGGAAAGTCATCTGCCATTAAAAACTCTTGAGAACCCAGGAAATCTGCCAACTCTTCAAGCATCGCGGCGACGGACGTGTGGTCAGAGAAGTCGTAAGAAACCGAAATTCCAGACCGGAGACCACGCAGCACGAACATGCTCTGCTCTTCGACGGACACCGGCCGGTGGGCAAGCACCAGTCCTCGACGATCATCCTCGCCCTAGCTAGATAGTCCACTACCGAAGCGTCGCCCTGCTGGAGTGTTTGCAGTTGACCAAGCAAATTCAGCGTCCGAGCACCGTGAGGAAGAGGCAAGAGCCGTCTCAATAGCTACCCAAAGCTCCATGGAAGTCCGCCGACCAACCGCCAAGTGCATCACCTCCTCTGAGAGGGAAGAGATGAGTATGGAGAGAAGCTATTGATCTTGCTGGACCCAAACGGTGAAAGCCAGATTAACCACCAGTTGCGAAGCAGACGACGCCTCACCGGACGGCGGCGACAATGTCAACAGCGAGCATGGATTTGATCTGTCAACATAACATAACAGGTTCTGACCACTAAGAAACGGACCAGTTGAGTCCGCCAGAACAAAAAGTTACGATTGGTAAGCTTAAGGCTCACAAAGTGATGAGCTGTGGAGAGAGACGGGGTCAGGGTAGGTACAGGAATTTCTGAAACAGTCCACTCGAAAGAGACACCGACAGAGCTGTTCGTTAGCCATGGAAGAAAACCTAGCAACTTTGGAAAAAATAGCATTAAAATGACATTTTAAGTGGCTATTTTGTGCAATTACAATGGGGTCCACTTACCAATTTGGGTCGGGTCAAAAGTGATTCGGTTCTTCGTAGTGAGACGAAGAGATTGATTATATTGTACGCTCAAAACGGATAATGGGTGAATCAGATATTGATTCTCAAAGTAGACCCACTGAGTTGGGAAAATGAAGGGAAAAAATGAGCTTTTGTTCCACATTGATTTGGGAAGAGGATTTGCCCCACTATTTATACAAGAGTCCTTTAAAAGCTTATTGTATAACATAGAAGCTCTTTTTGTGTGCAAAGGGGGGTGCAAATCAAATCCCAAATTGAGATTAAAAAAAACCTTGATTCAAGTTTGAGTTGGCAGGCTTTACGGGCTAAGACATGCCAACTTTATTTGAGTTTAATCTCACTTAATGGTTCAGGTGCCTCTACCTCTACTCCTTTCTTTGCCTAACTGTGTTCAAGGCTTTTGCTCTAGTTGCCGGGTTTGCTCGTTTGGGTGCTCAAATGTCGAACCGTAGCACATTTTATCCTGGGAAACTTAGGCCACAATGCTCCTAGCACTTTTAGGAGGTGGCAAATAAGATTTTAAGAAAAGAATGACCTCTTGACTCGCGCTAAAAACCCTATACCCATTCACGAGCCATATTTTCTTTCTTTCGGTTTTGGATTATGCTTCTAAGCAAAAAATCCTCTCTCTATTTGATTTAGTTGTGGATTGGAATTATAATCTGAGGATTATACCTTCCAATTTTGGTTGATATATATTTGTATATCTTTTTCGTAGATATATATGTATATATACCGTGGGATCTGATTTATATATATTTGTGTGTGTATATATATAATTTTATATATATTATATATATATATATATATATATATATATTATATATATATATATATATATATATATATATATATATATCCAATAATATTTTATATACTTGTATGTGTGTATATAAATATTATTTTGCGATATTAAATCGATTTTGGTTCATTATCACCAACAATCTTAAAACCTTATAATGAACAAGTCGATGGATTCCAAGAGTATTGGAATCGTGAATGTTGCTTGTGGTGCACATTCCGTGATGCCAGTTGATGGCAGCAACGTTGGAAATGTTGTTTTCATGGAGTTGCAAAAACACACGATGGTGCTCCGGAGAACGTTGGTTCACAAAACCGGTAGACCTGTGGCTCGTGGCACACAATTGGTACCTATTGTGTTGCCTAGTGGATCGGCTAAAAGCCACGAAGGATCCTATGATGGTGTAATCACTACATGGTATAAGGACTATTGTAGTGCGACCAACGATAATCAAAGGAAAGACAAACGAAAGTTTAGGCCTGAAGATGATTATGAGGAAGAAGTGAGCAGCCATTACGAAGCGAACCGCCATCCTGGTGAAAAGGTTGCGGGCAACTTTGCTTGGGTTAAAGAATGTGGATGGTTGGACGAGTGAGGTCACAACCGAGGTACCCCCGATGTGCGCTATGGGACCACCCTTGTGGAGTGGACGCTTGAACAATGGAACATGAACACAGGTTTGAAAGATTACTACGAGATAGAAATAAGGAATTTGTTTCCAATATATTTTTCCTATTTATTTATTTATGGAATAAATATTGTAGTATCCTTGTAATATTTTTATTTGAATAAAAATATAATTGTTCCATTGAGTTGTTGAATCTTGGTACATACGAATTATTTGTTAGAATAATGTAAATGTATGAAATGATTCAATATGGATGCCTAGTGCATCACGTAGCATTATGTGGAAAATGCTAAAATGGCTTAACGGTCGAAACGGAATGTAACAAGAGTGTTACATGTTTGAAATCTCGTAAGAGAACTTCGGTTCTGGTAGAACGATAAGGATTTCAAGAATCAATTTGTCAAAATTGGATAGTTATATAATCGTGAGCTTCACAGCTCAATCGTTGAATATTTTAAATAATTTCTGAGTACGATTATATAAGCTTGATTCAAACTAGTCGGAAATTTGGTTGATTTGTTCTTGTTAATTGTGTTATAATTAACTTAATCAAAAATCTGAATTATACTAGTATGAAATATAATTTGAGACAAATTGTTGGACGTCAAATAAGCTTGAGCTTAACAAAAAATGCTAATTAAATTTAGCATTGTTGAGCGCTAATTGGAGTGCTTAACAGCACTGGACGTCCAAAATGTCGAATTAGCACTATGCAAAAGGCTAATTAATTTAGCATTGTAAAAGTGCTATGTGATTAGCACGAAAGGAGGTTTGGTTAATTGTGTAATTAACTAATAATCCCTAGTGCTAAGTAGCACTGGAATTATAAATTAAGCAACGAACGGTTGTTGTGTGTTTATAATTTAAAGCATGGAAGATTGCTTTGAGTCAACGCTTTAAGTTGCAGCAATGATTCGTGCTTTGTGTAGCATGATTCATGCTTCATTCCTAAGCACTGATTAGTGCTTCAAGTTTCGGAAGCACTGATTCGGATTTTGACCTTTCGATCAATCCCGAATGGATTCGTGAGGGCTAATCTATTAGAACCTACGAGATGTGTTAACGTGTAATACATGTCTATTCTTTATGAGAGTAAAAAGGATAACCTAATTAATTTTGAATTAATGCGGTTACAAACGATCGATGTGGTGACAATGAAACACCTATTGGTGATTTCTGCGCAAACGTTGGTATCGTACGACATGATATTCACTTCAATCGAACGTTGTTGCCGAACATAAATATCAAGGACGTTGATAAGTTCAGGTCTACCTCAAAGTATGTGGGGTGAGACAATACTTTGGACAAGTAAGTACCTTTTAAATAAGGTTACCCGCATGAAATTCTTACGAATTGTGGGTACATAGGAGTTTTCCTACTAATGCCTGAAATGTGGGGGTGTCTTGCCAAAGGTGTGTATTGGTTCTTAGTACACGAGTCCTATAGTTTGGATGTACATAAGAACGCAATAAATTGAATCAAGAAATTCATCGTTCTTCAAAGATGTATTTCTATGAAGGTTCAATATCGGACCTAGCACGTTGAAATGAATTTTCGACGTAGCTATGGTTGGAGGGTATGAAAGATAACCCGAGCTCGAAGCTAGACGTAGCAAGAGAGCTAGGATTGAAAAATCCTTTTGTCCATATTTTTTGACGTACGTGTTATAATGTGGTGCGCATATTCTAACTTGTTTACTAGAAAATAATTTGGATTTTCTGACATGGTTGTTAGAAAATGAGCCTCCAACGTATGTAGAAGCATTGACTTCTACGGGTGGACCAACCCGAGAGAGGCTACCGAGGTGAAGTAGATTCTATCTTAAAGAATCATACTTAGAACTGGTTGTTCTTCCTCCGGGTTGTAAAACCTCGGATCTTAATGGATCATGCGTTGGAGGATAAAACCGGTTGGTTATATTGAAGTAAAATTGCCAGACTTGTAATTGTAGATTACATGCAACGGAGTGTTACGGTTACTTCAATATAAATATTCTCTTGTGATGAGAATAAAATCCATTAGTATGATACTTGTCATAGCCGTTTAGCGAGACTTGGAAGTTCATCGAAATGGATGGATCGCTTTCTTAGTAGACATGGAACGACCTGAGGGTTTGTGGTTCCACGGTGTGAAAAGAAAGTGTGTAATTAGTGAGATCATTGTATGGTTCGAACAATTGCCTTAGTATTTGACATGTAGGTTTGATCATACAATGATGACCAACGAGTGTAGTATAAACAAATGTGACAAGTGTGTCTACGTAATGTGTACGATAGACAGAGATATCACTGTTTGTTTATACACGATGAACTCATCGTGGGTAGTAATGATCAATTCTACCAAAACATGTTAAATTTGAGATTTGACATGATAGGTGTGGTTTGGCAGATTTAATCTTCGAGATTAAAATCGTGAGAAGATCGTATGGTCTCGTGTTAAGCCAATCTCATTGTGTTAATTGAATCCTTGCAAAGGATATTAATCAAGTGGCTTGGACACCGTTAGATACTAACCTACAACTAGCCAATAATCACGAAGATTGTACTTCTTACGGAGAATACATTCAGATTATTGGTAGTTTAATTGTATCTAAATGGGTTGTACTAGGCCGGATATTGCCTTTGCGGTTAACGAACTCGGTAGACATACGTAACCCTAGTGTTGCGCGCACTAGAAGGCAATAGTGAGAGTTATAAGATACTCAAGGTATGCTCGTGACTTTGGACTGCACTACGTGGGGGTATCTAGCTGTACTTGAAAGTATAGCACGGATATCAAAAGACGCTAAGTCCATTAAAGGCTACGTGTTACGTGGGCCAGGTGGCAGTTGGTTGTAGGAAATTCTCGAAACGATTTGTGATAGCTAAGCATAACCATGACGGGATCTAAAAAGAATGAGGAAGCCTTACACTCGTGTCGCAAGCGGTAGGCCGAATGGTTAGCCAATTTTTCTTGGAATGTTCTTAGAGGAGTAAACTCGTACCTCCAATTTGTGTTGCCGTCTGCGATAGTCAAAGCCAAAATTGGTTACGTAACAGAAGAGATAGAAATGTAGCAATGGTAGAGTCTAGACTTCATAGAGGGGTCATCAAACCCGTCATACCATTAAACACTTATCCACAACAAGGGGTTATCTCTATTGCTACGTTGATGTCAAAAGG
Source organism: Ipomoea purpurea (assembly GCA_009835305.1). Taxonomy (NCBI): domain Eukaryota; kingdom Viridiplantae; phylum Streptophyta; class Magnoliopsida; order Solanales; family Convolvulaceae; genus Ipomoea; species Ipomoea purpurea. The sequence goes on from VALG01013094.1 coordinate 10,049, forward strand.
ATAAACGTAGGCAGTGCCATTGGGTGAGAGTTTGAAACCGGAGGACACTGGTCCCTAAAGCCCTTGAGACTAAAAGTTCTACGTAGTGGACCTAGCCCAACCAACGCCCTGGCGCACCTGGTTCAGATGGGACACACTAATTAATGGAACGGGCCAATGTCATTGTGGGGGGTCTCGGACTCCCTACTCATACTCGTTAGAAATAAGTATCCCGCACGAGGCTAGGACAACATTGACTTGCTCTTGATGATTACGAATGCCTGGTTGAATATGCTGAGTATCGCGGGGATACTCGAAGAAAGAATCACCTAAATGTACGCAGAGAGAACTGAGGGTCGCGTTCAAGGAGAATTTGATGCGCACAATTCTTTAGAAACTCTCCGTAGAACTGGACCGGGTGACCCCACGCGACCAAAATGGGCACACTCATGATAACAGAGCCATGGGTTGGCGGAGGTGTTCCTGTGTGCGATATGTCATCGTCTACACAACGGCAGTTCGGTTTCAAAAGACATCGTCGTTCAAATACCCAGTACAAGGCTAGTAGAGTAAACATATCTATCACAAGGGAAGGGTTCAAAGGGGCGGTACTCCTACCTACTCCCTAATGACACGGGAATCGACCGTGTGAACACAAGTTGCTTCCGATCTTCAAAATACCGCTGAAAAGTTAATAATTTTTCATTCATTGTGGGGTATTGTTGGAAAAATACATAGGCATCTAAAATGGCATTTTCAAGCTGGCTATTTTTGTGGTCACAATTTATCAGTGGGCGGGTCCACCTTCCGATTTAGGCATCGGCGTCAAGTGGAATTCGGGTTCTTCGTAGTGAGACGAAAAGATTGAATATTTGCGTACGCTCAAGAAAGGCTTGACTTCAAGCTTGAGTTGGGTTGGGCC
>VALG01013096.1:0-10637 GCA_009835305.1 Ipomoea purpurea
GCTCTGACCGCCGATCTACAGAAAGGCCGATGCCGAGGAGTGGTCAACAATTTTTCGAAGTGGTTTCGCTCCAAATTTGCCATATCCGAATCTTTGGATCAAGTTCTATCAAAAGTGGCCGAAACTCAGAGAACTAGTTTCGAATGGCTTCCAAAGATATTTAAACGACCGCAAGAAAAGTCTGGACTCCGATAAATGGTGCCGGCTATGGTGTAAAAGATGGCCAAAAGCTGATCAAGCTCAATGGATTTCGACAGAATAAGAGAAAAGCGAAACGAAAGCGAACCGAAATGGGATGAACTCAAAGAGATCACACCAAAAAATGAATGGAGAAAATTTGGGACTCAAAGAAGCTTTGAAGAATGCATAATTGGTGGAGATAGTCGGAGTTTCCGAGCATTTCAACATTAAAGATGAATTTGGTTAGTTTATATGGCTGGGAAAGTGACCAAAAGATTGTGAATGTGAAAAAATATTGAGAAGATGCTGCAAGCTAGAGAAACAATCAAAGATATTTTGAAGGCAGACATGGGAGTCAAAGAAGAAGGAATCAAGCTAATATTCCTCAAGAATTATGAATGTTTTAAATTTCTATGATTTTGGCTACAATAAATTTCCTCTTTCGACAAAGTATGATAAAAATTCCCTTGGTCTGATCTAAAGTCTGTTATGATTTATTTTTTGGCTATCATGATAATTATGGTGAATTAAGACAAGAATTTGTTAAAAACATGCAAAAATTTATAAGATAAAAATTTGATTAAAATTAATCAAGGATTGCGTATAGGACTTGTCTAAAATTGAATTCACCAAAGTTTTCTTTTTCCCTAGAATTAAATTTTGTCAAAGACATCTTGGCTTGTTCGAAATAAAATTGAGTAAAAATATAAAATATTTATCAAAGACTTAAAACCAATGTTTAGTATAGGTTATGGCCAATTATCAAAAGGGGGGAAATTGTTAGGAATAAATTGTAATAGATTTTGAAAGCCATATTGTGAATTCGAGATCCTCAATTTTTATTTTTATTAGGAACTAGTAGATCTAGACCAAGAAAGGGAAAATAAATTCATTAGTTAGGAAATGTGATGAAGAAGATATCAAGCAAAAATCAAAGAATTTGTCAAAGAGAAAAGGCAACAGAAGAGGAAGATGGATGCGTTATGAAATCAAGAATCTCTCCAGCAATCCCCAAAGAAAGAAAGAACGTGACTTGAAGTTTGCATGAAGCTTCTTGAAGATCAAGCCATCTATGAAAAGAAAGGAGTACACCAAGTGGAACAAGATAATGACCAAATAGCTGTACGGACCGAGATGGTAAAAGCTTGAAATATTATTGCAAGTCATAGGTTTCAATTCTCCACATCTCACATATTTTAAAGAAGCAAGGTTTGTATCATCAGTTGAAAGTATGAGGCGATGGTTTGGCCGTAGGGATGAGATTCCAATTTGATAGGATGAGATTACAAGGATACAATTGCAAGGTCAAAGGGAAATGAGATTTCCAATCAGGGATGAAATTTACAAAGTGAAGGGATGCAGTTTCTCAAATTGGTATCCCAAACAATATTGGGAACCCGAATTGAAATGGGATGCAATTGATAAAAATAAAAAATATTTATCAAAAAGAATTTGGAACCCGAAATTGAAATAGGGATGCAATTGAAAATAAATAAAAATATTTATCAATAGAATTGAAGTTCTAAATTGGTACAGGGAACAATTTGAAGGGATGAGATTTACAAGCTTCAATTTCAAATTAGAGATATAGTTGGCAAGGGATGAGATTGTCAATTCAAATCAAGTAAGGGATGAGAACCCAAAATAGAAAGGGGATGAAGTTTCACAAGGGAAGAGATTTCCGAAGCAGTATACAGACCAAGAACACGAAAAACAGAGGAAGATATTAGAACAGATACACGAAACACGAAAAACAGAGGAAGATATTAGAAGAAGTGAAGTTGCAGAAGCAAAATACACGAAAAACAGAGGAAGATATTAGAAGAAGTTGCAGAAGCAAAAATACTGGAGAATATATTTTGAAGATAAAAATCCCAAGAGGCGTGGATTACACCAGATGCGATTCATGGGACGCCATTTTTGGCTGAAACCTCAAGCTCAATTTGAAATCTCTGACAAGATCTGCAACGTTATCTTATCTTCTGACAAAGGCTATACAGCTAAGCAAAATTCGAAAAATGAGACGTTTCTTTCCAACGGACGGATTCTCATTACCAGCTATAAATAGATGAAGATTGAAGCAGAGGAAAGCAGAAGCAAGAACGCAATAGAGCAAGAATACAGAGCTAAACAGGATAAAAAAAAATTCAAAGAAAGCTTTCCATCTCAAGAGCTAAAATTGATCTATCTTTTGTGAGATAAACACTCAGAGTGATACAGAGCTTAGAAAAGAAATATCCAAGAGTGTTGAAATCTTCATCAACTTCAAGAGACTCAGCGCATCAACGAAGATCATCTACAGAATCTCAAAGTTGGAAGCAAGGCAAAACTTGTTTTGGAGCAAAACAAGGGAAAGGAGGAAAGTAGCACGGAGTTGTGAAATCCTGGATTGTCACACGGAGTTGTGAGATCCGAAGCAGCAGTGTCGGAAGACATTGGGCGTGATTGGTGTGGGCTTGGTGATCAAAGCACCAGATCACGGATACGTTTCTACCGGATCGTAGAAGACGGGGGGAAAGTAGCACGAATTGTGAAATCCTGGGAAAGTAACGCGGCGACGTGAAACCGAAGCAGCAGTGTTGGAGGCACTGGGCGTGATTAGTGTGGGCTTGGTGATCAAAGCACTAGATCACGGAATTCATTGTATCTTGGAACCAGAAGTGGTGGATATAGTGAATTGGCTCTTTGAGAAGAGCAAGTGGAGTAGGAGGATTACATCACCTCGCGAACCACTATAAATGCCTTGTGTTCTTTATTGCTTTCTTTACTTACTGATCTTGCTTGCTCTCACGTCATTAATCTTGACACTATCTACACACACACCGTATCGTTTATTTAATTCCGCTGTGCACTGGACTCTAACAATCTAGTTAAGAGTCTTGGTTATCTCTGGCTTTACCATTTGTTGTATTGTGCGAAAAGTTTGAAAGTCTATTCACCCCCCCCCCTAGACTTTCACCTTACCTCTTTTGGGACCAACAATAACAACAATAACAAAAATAATAATAATAATAATAATCCAAACAAAACTATATACAAAATAAAATTTAAAAAAAAAAAAAGACAAAAAGACAAATGTGGGTCTCCTTTGTAAATGATGTGGGATCATTTTGATCACACATTGAAAATGTTTGGAATAAGGGTCAAATAGACCACTGAACTGTACACCAAGTTGCAATTAGGCCATCAGACTAAAAAAAAGTACAATTGGGTCCCTGAACTACACAAATTCATACAATTAGGTCTAAAAATGACCCGTTTACCTAATACTTTGCTGACGTGGATGTTGCAGATTTTAAAAATAATTTAAAAAATAATTTTAACAAAAAATTAATTAAAAATATTAAAACAAAAAAAATAAAAAAAAAAACAAAAAAAAAAAAAAAAAACAGAACGGCCGGAGACAAAATCGTCATCGGTCGTCCTTCGTCTCCATGGCAGGAGACGAAGAACTTCGTCTCCTGCCATGGAGACGAAGACCTTAGTCTCCATGGCCTGGAGACGAAGACCTTAGTCTCCATGGCCTGGAGACGAAGACCTTAGTCTCCATGGCCTAGAGACGAAGACCTTAGTCTCCATGGCCTGGAGACGAGGACCTTCGTCTCTCCGGCCAGGGAGACGAAGAGACCTTCGTCTCTTACCATGGAGACGAAGGAACGGCGGGAGACGATTTCGTCTCCGGCCGTTCTGTTTTTTTTTTTTTAAAAAAAAAAAAATTGTAATCAATTTTTATTTAAAATTATTTTAAAAATTATTTTTAAAAATCTCAACTCCATAGCAAGTAAACAGGTCATTTTATACCTAATTGTATAAATTTGTGTAGTTCAGAGACATAATTGCATCTTTTTGAGTTCGATGGCCTAATTGTAGTTTGGTGTGCAGTTCAGTGGCCTATTTGACCCTTATTCCAAAATGTTTTGAAAAAGGAACTCTTGAGCTCCTATAAGAGGAGCAATGCTCCTCTTACAAACATATAATTGCTTGCTCATCAATGTGGGCAAGTATTGAGAAGTCCAGAGGTTTTTTTTTAGTACTATTGACCGACAAATTATGTTGTGGAAGTGTGTCCACCTTGCAAGGTAGACATGGTTAAAAAAAATTCATAATTATGAATATATAGTTCAAAAATTATGAACATATAGTTCTATAATTATGAACATAGTGTTGTGAACATAATTATGAACATATGTTGTGAATTATGAATATAGAGATTCAATAATTGTGAATATGAAGTTCAAAAAGTATGAATATATATCTTTAAATATGAACATATAATTCAGTAACTATGAACATAGAGTTCAATAATTTATGAATATGAAGTTCAAAGATTATGAATACATAGCTTTATAATTATGAACATATAGTAAAGTAATTATGAACATAGAACTCTATTCACTTTGCAAGGTGGACACGGTTCCACAGCATAACTATTCGATTGACCCTGTTACATGTAGTATATGTTCATAATAAAGTTTCAACTTATTGAAGCTCAACGGATCAAAATGTGGTTATTTTAGGAAACCTTATCTTAATGGCTTCTTATTAGTTTTTTATTTTTTTTATTTTATTTTACTTTTAATTTATTAGGAGTTTGGGATTAACTCAAAATGTATATTATTTCAATAATAATATTCTACATTACCAAATAGTAAAATGCATATTTTAAAACAATAGTAAAGGTAAATAAAATGGACATAAATATTTTAATAATAATATCTACATCATCAAATAAAAATGGAACGAAAATTTTATAAAAATATCACTGGCATTTGATATTCTAATTGATTGGAAAAAAATAACTGTCTGAAAATGAATTTAATATTACTAATTGACTAAATATAAAAGGATAACCAATTGTGTGATCTTCTATCATTATATTTTTCATATATTTCACCACAAGATAGAATGGATGAGTGTTAGTCTAGCCCTAAGAGGAACAAGATTTTGTTGCCACTACTAATGTCATCTACAGAGAGGTTTCAATAATGTGTGTAAACATAATCAGTGATATATGTTTTTTTTTTTTTTGGATAAGAGATAATAAAATATAAATATAGGAATATTTTGTGCAATTAGGCCCTTCAACTCCAAAAAGCTCTAATTAGAACCTCAAACATACAAAAAAATGCAATTAGCATTATTTTCAGTTTGCCTTATCAATTAAAAAAAGGCTTGAATTACTTGATTTTTTAGAAAGCCGATTTGGCAATGATGATGACTGTTTTACATTTTTTTTTAAATAATATTTATTTAATATTAAATTTTTAATTTTAATATAATAATAATATTATAATAAAATATATTATTAAAAATTATTAAAATTAATTTATGCTTAGCCCGAACAGTCAGAGGCCACAGCCACCCTGCTGACATCATCATGCCACCGTAGTCGCCGCTGCTGCCGTCACGCACCATCGCCAACTTTCAGTCCTGTCAGTCCATACCCTCTATATCTACTGTATCCCCTGATGATGGATCGTCTCATCCCTTGGACTCTATATATGGGCCTCTGCCATCCAGAACGAAGCTCGGAAAAGCCATGTCAATATCTGGTGATAATATTATTATAGCTTTAAACATCAAAATTTTATCGAATTTCAATACATCAAATTAAGTTCTTGGTAGTCCCACGCTGTTCTGTTTGCTCAATTCAATTGTTGTAAAATGAAGTATAGAAATCAAGTTAGATCGAATCCTATAGTTGCAGAAAAACTAAAGTCTAATCTGATAATTTCAAATTCCATGGTTGGGATTGCGTTTTAATTTTATTTTATTTTATATATTTATTAAATCAAAAAACATTATAAAAGTTAAAGTATATATTCATGTATGGATTAATTATATGATATTCTTAAAGACTAAGAAGATAATGGTTGAGAAGGTAACATTACCATATCGTAGTGACATTCCGCAGTATTTAAGAAATATTATCCTAATTCGGCAACGTGAAAGCACACAATTGAGTAAAACCAGTTTTTAACATCATGAATGCGTCCCTACATCTCATATCGGAGGATAGTCGCTTAAGCTAAGGTACAGTTGGCTCCACCCTTGTTTTTAGATATACTTTGAGGTTTCAATTTGAGACTTTTTCTCGAGTATGTGAAAGGTTAAAAGCGTTCCAGAAAGCCAACGAATGTAGATGTTTCATATTCGTGATTATTTGTCAATCCTTTTGTTTTTTAAAAATTGAAAATTGTTATATATATCTAGATATATATATAAATATATTCTCATAGCGTTAAAACGGACCCTATCATTAGCACAATATTTATAAATAAAATAATTTTTGAGTGATTGAGATTCTATATTAGTGTGGTTTTAAAACACGTTTATATCAATTAATTATATAGTGAGGATTCATGTCTTCTCTAGTTATCGACGGTATATATACTGCAATATGCCGGCAATACACCTATTAGTGTATGTCAATAAATGCACCATATAAAACCTAAAGTTAAGTATTTGAGAACAACACACGCCTAGTAACATCTAGAAATAATGCTCAATATATATTATAGGTAAACGCACGCAACACATTTGTCTAACATATAATGAAAAAAAACAACATGTAATAAGGTGTAAATATTTTATCACATAGGTTGATGTAGTGATGCATTATCCGCAGCTATGAGTAACATGCTAGATTAGTTATAGCTACTTCATTTTGAGCATTTATGCGACCGAAACAATCGACGCAAGGGGATAATGAAAAATAAACCTAACCTTCCAAATCATCAACCATGGAAATCTGACCACTACTATAAATATAATAGTTTCTATTTAAAATAATTATAATAGTTATTATAACAACTATCTCCGGACCGGGCATATGATGAACATATAACTAGTTTTTTACGCACATTGTGCGACTTGGGATAAATGCCAATGTTATTTTTTATAGAAATATAGGTGATCCTCTCAAAAATATTTTATAAAATCTAAAGGTACCGAATTTACCAAATTAGAATCTGTTCGCCATTGTGCGATTGGATAATGCCATGTTTTTTTTATAAGTACTTTAAAATATATCAAGGTAGATTAATGTTAGAACTGTTCTGCATAAATAATTGAATGTGAATTACGTATTTAAATAGGTAATTCTAAGTTTACAAATGCAAGATATATAGTCAAGATTGATTAATAAATTAAATAAATAATTGTAATATGTTGGTTGAAACCAAATACGAGGACATTAAGAGAGAGCAAATAAAAATTTAGGGCATAAAATTTTAAATATATACTAATAAGAGCTAATGTTGATAGTCAAACAAGGACATTGCGAGGTAAGTTTTCCAATTCAATTTGAAGATCTTTGCGAGGGATCTTCAGAAGGCAGCAAGCAATGAAACCACTCTCCCAACAAAAAACAGGGGACACCACTACTGGAAACCCTCTATAGTTACACAAATAGATGCTCAATATGGATGCTAGTGTGAAACACGTCTCGCAGCAAGTCGGCTATGGAGGAGTCGTAATAAGCAGGAAGGGCGACTAGGTAGGAGGCTTTTGTAGCAAAACTAGTTACAAAGATGCCACATTAGTTGATACCGAAGCCATCCAATGGGGCCTCGAATGGGCTTGGAATGAAGGCTTTAGAGACGTTGAGATTCAATCAGATGCAGGTTTGGTCATACAGTGGATCTCAGAACAAACACTCACCCTGAGAGGATCCATATGGAGCACAGCACCGAGATTCAACAGTGGTTGGCAAAAGACTTGAAAGGGTGTCACTATTGCAGTATCAGCAGACAACCAAAAATTGAATGCGCAGATAAGCTTGCCCTTGGGTGGCATGCATAGCAATTGGAGCGATATATCCGTCTTGCCCCTCTGGCATGGAGAAATAGTCAGAGAGACTGTGTGCGTGCCTTCTATCCGTGCAGTGGAGAAGCTAAATTCCACTGGGGTCCACCCCTCCGTTTTTTATCCAAAAAAAAAAAAAAAAAACATTGTAAAGTACTAAATAATATTATTGGAAAAATATTTGAATCACAAACCAAATCAAAGCATCTCAACACTTAGACATATTTAAAGATACATCTACAGACTTTTTTATGTTTGCAAAATATATATCAACAGGCATGCTTCAAATATAATAACTCAAATCACAATGAGATTCCAACCATATTTCTCACGAACGAAACTCATCATTAAACGAACTCATGCTACAAATCAATTTCATACTAAAACCAAAGAAATTATCTCCATGCTGTCAAGATCAATCTTGCAAATAGATATATATAGATATCAAAGCATAAACACATGCTCAAATACAATCAGATTAATCATACTCATTATGCAAATCAGTGCAAACATTTCTCATTAGCAAATCTCCGGTGAATGCTAAACTCAAATGCAATATCCGTGCAATCACTAAAACTTCAAATGCAATCTCGTGCAATACTATAGTATACTCAACACTCATTTGTAAAATAGAATACTTTTCTGTGGAGGTTTCTTAAGCCACAAGGACTCGGTTTCTTTCTTTCTTTTCTAGAGTCGTAATGACTCGCTTTTTTTACAAATGGACGAGGATTGAACTTCACCGTATCGTGAACGAACCTATCCGGTCACGATGTCTAGCTGGCCTAATACTCATCTCATCCACCGAATTACTCTCTTGATTCTATGCTCAAACTCTGTGGAATCAGGTATCGACTTTTAGCGTGCACACCCCCTGACCAAGGATTCCAAGCCTGGCGGGCAGTTTCCAACCTCATAACGTGAGAATACACCGCGTTACATATAATGGGACTGCAATGTCCATTAATTTCATTCCGAGAGGACGTAGTCCAAACGGTTCCTCCAAAACAAGGTTTTCCTCACCATAGAATATATTATAGATAGATATATCGCTCATGCATCTCATATATGCAACACTTAATTATGCAAAAGACATGCACATACTTCTCAATTCATTCTAAAAAAAAAAAAAAAATAAGATGCTCTACGTGGAAGAGATTTTTTAGAAAATAAATACTTAGGCTCACGTTGGCCGCTTATTTGCAGCTTTTAAAACAATGATTTTACCTGAAATGCAATAACTATACATACATGCTCAAATATATAATATATATATATAATACTATATATAATATATATCTATATTATATATATTATATATATTTTACTATTTATCAGAGAGAGAGAGAAGAGGGGTTCTGGTGCGTTAGGGTGCCACAGGTGCGGTTGTGCGATTTAAATTTAGGCCTTTCATCTCGCGTTAAAATCAACGTTCAAGAGTATCAAAGTTCTAGAAAAAAACGCGGTGGCAATTTGTAATTTTTGCATCTAGGTCAAAATTAAAGGTGAGCGGATCTGTGATTAATGTGCGTGAGTTTTCGTGCTAATGTGCTGTGTTTTTGTGCTTATTGCGTGATTTTTGCTTAATGTGCGTGGGGGGTTGTGCCTTATCGTGAGTAGTTGTTAAAATTAAAGTGGTGGATTTTTGTGTTAATATGCATGATGTTGTTGCTTAATGTGCGGGGTTTTTGTAGTTAATGTAGCGTGAGTTTTTGTACTGTAATGTCAGTAGTTGTGTGAAACTTAAGTCTGTGAGTTAAATTTAAAAGTGCGTGGGTGTTTGTGCTTAATGTGTGTGATTTTGTACTTAATGTCGCGTGAGTTTGTGTTTAAGATGCAAACTTAGTGGCCTTAGTTTATCACTTATTTGTTCTACACACGCGTTTTTTTTTAATTTTATTGATTGAGCCGTATGATGCTAAATTGATCAACTGCCAGATTTAACGCGCCCAACCGCCGGGAACGCTACACTCGCAACCGAACCCTTCCCCTATATATATATCATATTTAATTATACAATAATAGTTATATATATATATATTATATAATATATATATATATAGTACTATTATATATATATATATAGTATTATATATATAAATATCACCATTGAACTCTCAAGAACAAACAATCATACTAAGTTGCAACAGGAATGCTCTGTACATTTCTATCATCAATTTAGGCTTCAAATTTTATTGATCATAAAACACAATCTAGTCCTGCTTTCTAATAAAACTTATTCACAAAGTGATCATGCTTCTCCTACTCATTTCATAAATAGCATCAGGAAGATATCACACAACAATTTCTCAAAGGCAATGAACACAAGTCATACTACTATGAAGCAATTTCATCACAAAATCCACCATAACATGCTCATTTCTAATCAAAATTCAACGAAATCAAAACCAAAACGTGCGTCAAGACGGCCCCGAGGTACCGGCCACAAGGCCAGTGACGTACACCTGGCCAGAAACGACACGTAGCTGAGCCACAAGAGCCCGGCACTGCACAAAGATAACTCAGGAACCATGGGGCGGGCTCAGCATGGCCCGCCCCCTCAGGTTGTTAGATTGTCGGGCCTAGGCAACGACCCTCTCAAGGGCCGTGCCATAGGCCCGGCCGGCCACGGCTCTAGCCAACGGTCTCCT
>VALG01013100.1:7500-10427 GCA_009835305.1 Ipomoea purpurea
CTTCTAACATTTTGAAAAAGTTGCAGTTTTAGTCAACGAGACCGTTTGTTTTTCAGTTCGCATTATAGAGTTTTTTTAAACTGTAAAACATGTTTTCTGTGCATTGTGTTATGTGTTTACAGAAATCAGATCTGAGAAGTAGTAAATAGAAAATATTGTGTATGTATATCGTGTTATGCGTTTTCTGTGCATCATGTTATGTATTTTTATAATTAAAATTTTGTGTTGAAACATGAGAAACGAAAAGGTTACGGAATCTGTTAAAACTTACACATCAAACGACGTCGTTTTGATTCAGATCCACAATGTTGTGTGTACCAACCTGGTCCACGATATAATTGTCTGAATTTTGTATCTCGTTGTTTTGATCAATAATTCATAATGTTATGTAGAGCCCTGGCCATTCATAACTCTAGAGCTTCTACCTACTCTATTTTCCTCCATTCAATCGCTGTCCTACATTTCTCCACTCCCCATCTACCTTCTTAATTAACACACAATGCATGCTTCCATTATTGCCCATCACATACAAACTGGAGGCACATATGGTACCCCGCACAACACTTTCAGCTAGTCATGTCCCTGCTTACACGGCTATTCTATCTTCAAGACAGAGCGGTAGTGAGGATGTATAGTAAGAAAGATCATTGTGATGAAAGACCCTGTCAGTTAGGCTATTTGGGCAGACGCATTTCTTGCTAAGTGGCAGTCGCGTTAGTCAACAGGACTACATCACTCTTAAAGCACTCGCATGTATATACCTGTCGACTCTTACTCGTGGTGATTAGATTCGTACAGATTGTTGTACGTTAGTGCCATTCACTTAAGTCAAAACCTGCTTCTGGAATTCCTAGTTTGTTCTCGTATCCTTCTGGTCTATTATTTATCCTAAGTATTTTTTCAACTTCGAACATTTTATCTGACTATTTAATAGTATTCTTTAGGGTATCAATTTCAAAGGGGCGTAGTAGCGTAGAAGTGTATTTGATTGTAGGAAAGGAAGGCTCAAATTACTCCCATATTGGTTTACAAGAAAAAGTGCAATTTCTTCCTCCTGAAACTGTGAAGAAACCGTTGCAGTCAAATACCACTTAAGTCTGCTGGAATAGTGCTGCAAATAGATCCTGTTGTTACAGACGAGGAGTAGTGTGCAAACACGACTGTCTTGCTCCACAACTTACTAGTCTGGGCCTAACTGGAATATGAGGACACACAATCTATTTCGCGCCGCATGCAGTCCGGTCACACTTGCTTAAAGCAGACATCTAGGTACAGACATAAACATCCTGTTCCCATATCGCATCAGGCAACATCGTGCGGCCTAAGTCCGCCCATAAACCAAAACAATCTTACTGACACATGGTTAGACGATTTAACATAGGCATCCTGGTGACGCCGACCGTTTTGTCGAACTTACGCCCAATTTATGTGTAAAAACAAATATGATGTATCTTCAGTACCCACCTAATCGCCGCTAACTTTTAAAATGTGCATCACAGAATGATCCAAACCAAAAAACGATTATCATACGATGAACAACAGCTAGTGCATCCTAGAGACGCATACCGTTAGAGACGTGCCTATCATCTCTAAAGTTTGGACGACGACATAGGGTCGGTGACTATACGAGATTGGAGTTAAATACTTGTTGGTTGATACTTTGCTGCACACTATTCTGTAAAAGCTTAAAACTTAATTTTTAAATGAAAAAATTTATTATGCAAACTATTAACCGCTTCATGCAAAAATACCCGGTCAAGGTTTATTTTAATTTAATTGCATGATTTTAAATTATTGAGGGATTCAATTGTAGTTTTTTCTTAATTCAATGTTCCATTTCACATTCACATGTAATTTATTAGTTAGCCTATTTTTGCATTATTCCTAACTTTATAATTTGATGCAATTAAATCCAATATAGCCGATACCTAAAGGTAACTGATAAAAAGTTGATGTGACAATAAATATTTTAAATAAAATTTTAAAAAAAAATAAAAGGAGCCATGACCGACTTTCTCACCCAACTGAACAGAGAAGAACATCTTAACTCCAGACGCTTCTCCTCGTTCAAATCGCGAAAAGGAGGAAGCGTCCAATGAACGAAATAACCAATCGTGGAATTGTAAACTCTCGCGTAGAGTAGTGTCTTCTATGATTAGAGAGGAAGTGTCGAAGAACTGTTGAGCCAGAGAAGACCATAGGTGCCAAAAAAGGTTTATCGTCGGTGGAACAATATTTTTTTCATTAAAACTGAATGGCGATCATTCGATAGATGAGATAGGCCGGATTGGTAACTTAAGTTAGGGCAGGGGTATGGTGACATAATTGTAAACGAGGATTGATCGGAAGCTGTACAATAAAAGGTTTACTGATACTACATACAATGGACGACAGGATCGGTGGCAGCTGGGATAAGCGCCTACTTACGTATCCCCTTAACAATACCCCGTCGCGTATTTAAAGTCGTCTGCAAAGGATTCAGCTCGCCGCTCGATCGGAATTGTAATTCAAGGCGGCCACCGTGACCCTTCCGCCACGACGGCTTAGCCAAACGACACGTGCCCTTGGGGGCCAAAAGGCCCCTACTGCGGGTCGGCAAACGGGGACGAGCGCATGCGTCGGTCTAGCCGGATTCTGACTTAGAGGCGTTCAGTCATAATCAACGCTACACTAGGTACTTCCGCCAACTGGCTTTCAACCAAGCGCGTAATGATACCCAATTGTTGCCGACTATAGATCATTATAACGGGTTTACTCTCTATAGTTATCTTAGTTTGAAATTTAACTCATAGTATTTGCGATATAAATTACAATCAACAAGAAAGTGAGAAGGATTTCAAACCACTCCCCGCAACCTGACATAAAAAACGGCTTCCCGAAGCAACAATTTGTTGACGGCAAGCTACGATTCCCATATAGCTTAAGCA
>VALG01013101.1:0-35295 GCA_009835305.1 Ipomoea purpurea
GGGAGTCACAATGCATGTGCCAATGTTGTTTTCCACCAATATAAAAGGACAAAAAAAAAAAATCAAAATTTTAACATTTTTTCTTCTAAATACCCTGCTGAACCAGTAAGTTAAATTAGTCTGAGCTCCTTAAGTTGTTTAACTTACCTTTACAAAAGAGAGTCTGAAAAGAGTACCCTAGTGGATATAGTGCCAATAAGGAGGACACCAAAAATCACTACATGAGATTACCTTATCAGCACAAAGAATCTTCGTTTTCACATCTTCTTTTCTTTCGTGCTTAACTGATAAGCTGATCAAGCAACCAACAATGAACTATCTAATAGCATCACCTTTATATAAGCTAAAAACCTTACATTTACAAAAGAGAACAAATCAAATCCGCATCTTCCATTATCTTGGTACAACTAATGCAATAGTTGTTCTGAAAGCTGCTTATCAAAATAAGAATCGCCAAAAGCACCAAAAGTCATTGCAGATCAATTTTACAATATTATTTATTTTATTTATTCAGTTTTATATCTAAATTTGAGATTAACTTTAGTGGTTTTTTGAATGAGTTCTACTACATAGACTCCCATGTCATACTTCTTAAAATAAAATTTATCTTTAAAATTGTCATTTCTCAAATTTTTATGTTTCAATTTTCTGTTTGTTTCTCAAAAGGTAATTTTTAAACTTGTTATACTTTATTGACTTATCCAATTTAGGTTAATTCCTTAATTAGTGGTGGGTTATGAATTCATTGGGTGCCAATGAATAGAAACACATGAGGTAAATAATGGTCAGAAAATTTAGGAGGGAAATAAAGTATTTTTAAAAAATTTAATATTTAAAAGTATAATAAGTCTAAATCAAAGTTATATTCCTCATTTATGTCTATGTTTTTAATGCTACTCATTTTTGTATATTTTGCTTTTAAAGTTGTACTATATAATTTTTTGGACAAAAATATCCCTACCGTTATAACTTCCGTTATCTTTTCCATTATTGTTACCATGCACATGCATCCACCATATATTTTCTTATATTCTTTAATGATAATAATATTTGTAGACATTATATATTTGATTATTATAATAAATAAATTTGATTGCATATATATATATTTTAATTAGTAGAGATTTGTTAGTTATTTTTAAAAAATATAATATTGGGCATATATTTTTGCGCATCGCACATAGAAAAGGCTAGTATGTAATATAGATCGGGTAAATATAGAAATGTAATACTTATATTAAAAAATATCTAAAAACATAATAAGTTTTAATCAAAGTTATACCCTTCATTTATGTCCATGTTTTTAATTCTAATTATTTTGTACATTGTACTTTTAGACTTGTACTATATAATATTTTGAACAAAAATACCCCTACTTTTATAACTTCCGTTATATTTTTCATTTGTTACCATGCACATGCATCCACAATATATTTTCTTATATTCTTTAATGATAATAATATTTCAGACATTATATAATGGATTATTATAATAAATAAATTTGATTTCATATAGATTTTAATTAGTAAGGATTATTAATTATTTTAAAAAGTAAAAATAATTGAACATATATTTTTTGCGCATGAAAAGACTAGTAATATTAATAAGGAATAAAATGTAATACTTTTAATCAAAATGTAAAAGTATTACATTTTTCATTCAAAAGTATTACACATTCCTTATAAATAACAAAAACTTTATTCCTAATTAGTATTACATTTTCATTCTGATTCGATCCATCGCATGAATGAGCCGGTTTAAGACAAGTTTTTTCCCTTCAAAATATGATTTTTGTTTTTCATGCACCCAAAAAGAGAAAAGGAAACGAAAAGAAAAAATCACATTTCCTCGGTACGTAACATTTTACCACAATTACAAATTCTCTGCAAATCACACAATGGATTTTCTATCCCCTACCCTCCACACACACTAGCAACTAATATTTGGAAAGCTTATTGGAAGAGCAATGATGTTGTACAGTTGTGGACAAAACAAGATTACATACAAACTTTGATGCTCAAAAGATCTTCTAGCTTAGGTGCGAGTATAGTATAATTTTCACAACTGATATTCCATGTTTGATTCCTGAGCCAAATGCGTCAAAACACAAAACATATCAGCAGCTTCTTGCCTTGCCTGTATATACGTCTCCTTGGAACTGCGACTTTTAAACCACACTGGTGCTTGTCCGAGCAATTCTCTGGGATTCTTCGAGTCCTTCAAAAATCTACATGTCCACCAAAAAATGAAAGCAAGGGAACAAATTTAAGGGATCTTGAAACACACAATACGAATTGACACTATAGAGATTTGTTGGCGTAGTCTCCTTAACTAAAAGATCACAGATTCACAGTGTGCCTATTCAACTACCGAGTTCCCATCAGTATGAACCAAATGTAAACCAAAGTTCCCTCTATTTCAATGTTCATTTCATACAACTGTGACGAACATTTACTTCATAGTTACTAAGCACTCATTTATGAAAACTTAAGTTCAAAAGTTATTAATATAGAGTGAGCAGCCAAGTGATTAATACTCAATGTTTTGACCAATGTTACTAATTCTGTGATTAAGCACCAAAAGAAAAAAGAAAGCAAACTGTATTATGACATTGTTTTGATTCATGTCATTTTCTTCATCAATATGTAATTGCTATTAAGACTCCTCTTTAGGGTTTAAGAAAACAGACCTCCTAGAATTAAGAATTGCAGAACCACCGAGTATGAAACGAATGCCCGAAATTGTAGAATTCTGTAAAGCAACAGAGCGTGACTCCTCATATGTGGTCCACCAACAATGAAAATTACCACGTCATGTGGCCTGCAAGAGAAACACATGGGTATACATTATTAAAATGCAACCTCAGAAGTTATTCAAGGAATGAATTTTGTGTCAAAATCCATATATATATATATATATATATATATATATATATATATATATATATATATAAACTATTGATGTTCTGGATTTCATTTATATATATTTTATATATATATATATATAATAAAATAAATATATATATATTATATATATAACTATTGATGTTTCTGGATTTCATTAGGCCCTCAGATTTGAACATATCAATTGACCACTAAAATGAACAAATCAAATTTCACACAACATGTACCTAATGTGAATTTCTAGATGATGGACATCAAACATTGTAACTGTAAAAAGTGTAAGAGTGTAAGACTCTGTTTGGTGCACAAGAATTAGGTTGGTGTAAAAACAAAATTCTAATTTCAAATGGCTAAGAACCATTACTCCTTAGGAATCCATATTCCATCCTTACCAACCTCTTCTATTTAGCTACAGTAAAGTAATAGGGATTCACAAGAAAGAAAAAAATCAATTCTCTTCCTCATTCCTTGCCAAAGGTTCAATTCATTTCCTCATGTTGCAGCTATGTACCAAATGGCAAACAGTTATATTTCAGTCAAAAGTAATCTGATACAAATAAAACATATTCTATTCCTTCTTCCGTAGGAATTAATTCCTTCCAGTCTTTCCACATAAGGAAGGAAACACAGGAAAGGAATTGGAGATCTGAAACACAATTCCATTCTGATCCTAATCCTGCATACCAAAATCCAAATGGACCTAATAGTCCACCTTCAGGTTGTAGCTATAAGCAGTTTTAAGGTAGAAGTCAATCACACTGAGAATGTTGGGAAGCTAACATCTATAGAAACAGATTCATGACAAAGGATGAGCCGAAGCAAGGGAAAATGACTATGGCAAATAGGCATTTCCAGAGGTCTAGAACAATAATTCAGGAAATAGCAACTATATAAAGATCAGAGCTTCATATAGAATGCAAAGAGGTACACTGAAAAAAAAAAATGGCAATTAACTAAGTGGACAAAAATATCAAATTGGGACACAAGTCTTATATTTATAAGACAAGTAGCAAGTCATATGGTTAAAACTTCTATAGTATAACTAAAGTAAAATATGATAGCCAGAAATCTGTTTGATATACATTCTACGGCTGCAAAACCAAGAACATTTAGTAAATGTTTGACCATCAAGATTTTAATACAATAACTAAATTTGTAGATTTGTCAACCATGACTCATCAAATTTTTAACCCTAAAAGACCTAGGAAAATTTACATCCAAAGAGTAATATTGGTCAAAATTAACTATTAAGATAATAACAAACTCAACCTCTGAAATAAAGTAAATGTGAGAAATCTGAATTTTGAATTAGTCCAAAAAAAAATTGCCAAAAACATTATAGCTCTCGGAGTACAAGTTCAATCCCCTTTCCCCTCAAATGCACCCCAAAAAATAAAATTGCATAGTACACATGATTCCATAAATTACTCTGGAACTAATGCTAATATATTTAGTTTAAAAAGGATCAGAAAAGGGTGTTACTCAACAAATTCTATGAGATAGGACTATGCCTTTTATAAATCAAGAAACCTACAAGATGGAAAAATAGGATATTCATGCATGGATATAAATCAACAAGAGCAAGTTGCACGGAATCAATTAGCAAGATTTGAATGACAATCATAGAACCTTCATAATTATGGAAATATCTTGAAATGTCAGATAAAACTCTAGTGACCAACCTGCCTTGCTGATAGTGATTCCCAACCAAAAGGGTAGTTCAACATCTCTCAAACGCCCCTTTAATAATACTCTCCATGGTTTGGAACAGAAGAGGCTGATGCTGGGTGTACACATTCTCAACTCCCTACAACAATCGTGAAAATAAACTGTGAGCATGTAAAGATTCATGCTTTAGAAGAAGTATAAAGGAGGAGAATAATAGAGGTTTCCATATAGACCTTAAGCCCACGAGCCATATTTCTTGCTATATTAAGGAGATCCCTATTTCCATAGAGATCCCCAGTTCGTTTATCAACTCCAGCCTGCTTTAATAGAAACTGCACGAGCTGTAAATCCAGAAGAGAGAAGTCAATAATCCTTGTCTTGTTTTTTAAAGGTGTTTGAGACATCTTTGTGTTATTATTTTAAAGCACATGGAATCATCAAGAAAATGAATTCAAGACAAAGGGGGGAGGAGGTCAATAAAGAGAAAAAAGGTTCATTCCTTCCCAAAAAGAATTGTCCTCCATCCTTGCCAAAGCAACATCTAAATTTCAATTCCCAATTTCCCTTCACAAAGGATACGAATGGAGCAAACAGTATCAGGAAGCAAAATAAAGTCAAGATGCAATTATGGGATAACTTCATTACCCCAGGTTTGTACTTTGGAGATCGAGAAGCCAATTTGTTGAACAACTGCATGAGTTGAACAGGGCTCTCCTTCTCATAGCGCAAAGCATACAACATGACGAGCCGTAACCGGTCAACATCAGAAATGCTTTCATCGTTTAGCAGATTCGTTACAGCCTGTACATAAGAATGTGTAAGAATATACAATAGAAGCCATTTTCATATATCTGTGAAGTTAAATTGTTGTTTAATTTGAGATTGAGAAACATTTCCAACACATGCAAGATGATCATTAGATGCCAATTCAATACTTAAAATAAGAAATAAAATGTGCCTAATGGACTAGTAGAATTAGCATATTAATAATATCATCCTTCTATTCACTGATATTGTGGCAGACTTTGCAGCCAATATTCAGTGCCTATTAATATTTGCTCCACATTATCGTTTGTTCTTGTAATAATTAGCAGTTAATTTAGTCTATTAAGTGGTTATTCACATAAAGTGGGCATGTGGGATGAAGAGGGGCACATGAAAAGATCACAAGTCACAGGTGGAAGAATTAGATTTCTTGAATAAAAGAAGAGCTGAAGAAGCATGAGATGTATAATTTTCTTCCAAAATTAGATTAACTGAAATAGAAAACTTTTTCTCAATATCATAAAACACTTAAACCAATGTACAAATTCAACTGTCCTACCTGGTAATTTGTATCAATCTTGGATTTTCTGCTTAGATGCTGTTTTCTTTGCCAAATATCAATGTCAGAAACAAGCCTAGTTTCCTTTAGGATTCAATTCTTCTTAAATTTAAACCAGAATAAACTCATACTAACAAAACTAACACACTCTTTACTATATATCACATCGGTAGCACCGAGAACCAGTATATGCAGGAAATATGAATTTAGGCAAGAAATTATGGTCAAATATAGATAAAAAGGCTGACTACCTCAAATGCTGCTCCCTGTCCACCATTGCATGCCAATTCTTGTTCTGTTTGTGAAACTAACATTAGTTTTCTTTCTTCAACTAACTTGCTCATTTCAGTAACCAGGGTTACATGCTTTGAAACATTGCCATGCATTTTTTTGTACTCTGGATAGTTGTCTACAAATTTAACCATGTCCTCTGAAAAGTTGAAAGCAATATTTATGTTAGGTCATAGCTGTTATAAAACCTGAACAGAAACAAAGATAAAGCTTAATAAATCTTCTGCATACGAACCTATTGTCTGGATGTTCTGATTACTTTTTGAAACTTGTTGGAAAACATCCACCATCTTTTTAATATTCATTCCTATGTCTCCAAAGTTTTCATGCATATTAGCTTTGAAAAATGAATCTTGCTCTGATGACAGTACAACCTCTAAAACATGAGAATAGCCGAATGCATCAAAATTTGCAAAAAAAACAAAAAAAAAGTAGGAAGCAGAAAGGCACTACAAGAGTAAATTACATCAAACCTGCTGATCCTTAGGAAGCTTGCAATGCTTCTGAGATACCTTATTGTCTTGGATACCTATTAATTCATGAACCATTGCCTAGGAAAGCAGAAGCAATGAACAAGGCATGAGGTCCATTTAACTTCCAACATATTTACAAGAAGATTAACATATGGGCCAGGAAAATGAAATACCTGATAGGTCCATTGATTAAGTAATGGAGTAACAGGGTCATCCCTCCTGTCAATTACTAGTAACAAAGGAGAAACTTCTGACCGTCTGAAATCAAAAAGACCACTTTCCTGCTGGTACATCAGTTTCTGCAAATCAAGGAGAGAGAAATTGGTCAACATTTTGCATCTCAAATATACATTCACTGAGCCTCTTCCTAGTGCAACTCAGTCACCAAACTCAACTATCTAAGACTTAATCCCAATCTATTTGGCATTAGCTCAGCTAAGTCATTGAAAGAAGAAGAAGAAAATATATGGAACTAAGAAAAAAAAAAAGATTCTGCATAGATGAAGATAAGATTGTATCAAAAGTTAAAAACTTGAAAAGAAATATCCCAAAAATAGAGAAATGCTCACCGCTGCTTCTTGGCTACCCTTTTTGCAATATCAGATGTCCGTGAATATCGAATAACAGGCCTTTGTTTTAAAGAAAGAAAAAGAGCAGAAGTCCATCAACCACTCTATCACAAAAACGTTGCAAACCAGATGGATCAACAACTGCCGGAAGCATGTACATATGGTTTGATGCCATATTAAGAGTGAAATGGTAGGGGTCAACTGCAACAAAGTCTGCATAAAATTCCTACAAATCAAATAAATCACTGTTGGGGCACAACCAATATCTATTTCTCAGACCAAAAAGAATTATTGCAATCACTGATCATGCTAAAATCCTTACATGATACTTTCTTTTTTACATATTTTCAGTATTCCATAACATTATTACATTAATACTATTTTCGAGATATAATAACATGATGCATGCCATGAGACAGAGATGATAAAACAATTTCATCTAAAATAGTTCTTTACAGTGAATCTTAAGGTACCTGCAGTTGCTGCACCACTTCATGTCATCTGAATCTGCTAAAATATGAATCTGAGTATCTCTCAATATGTTTGAGAAAACTGCATAAAGTGGCAAAGGAAAAGAAGAAATAACTTCAATTAAACATTATTTTACAGGTGATGCCTTGATGGATACTATAATAACTGAAGATGCTGTTCATGTTTTCAAGAGCACATATCATAGAAGTCCGTGCAGTTTCAGATTAAAAATTTAGTACATTCTCAGCATCTACTTAAATTAAAGACTTCTTTCACATGATACTTACAAAGGTGATATTCTCCAAACCTAGGCTTAGCCAATTGACGCCTCATGTGCTGAATATTCTCCGATGTTGGCCTCAGAAAATAGACTGCTTTAAGATGTGACATCGATTCCTTGGACATAGAAGTAGAATCCAGCAGCTCCACAAGAAACACTTCCTTCTTAAGAAGGTCTGATTGACTATACACCACACTCACAATACTCACCTACAATAACTTAAGAAATACGGCTTAAACTGATATTTCCACTAAATAATCAACACTCGTGTTTCAGTTATATCCTAAAATGTCAGCTCAGTTTTCTCAACATCCAGTTAATAATTTAGTAATTAGTAGTGTTTTTCTTTTTACCCAACAAGATGCAGATCAAAGCTCTCCATATACTAAGCTTCCTAAATATATCAATGACAATGTTTTCCTCTAGTAATCTATATTTATTCCAAGCCCGGTACCTTACTACTTGCTTACAAGAAATTTTCAATGCAAGAAAACCTAAACCCCAAAGTGTAATTCAGGGAAGGAAAATAAAAATAAAAAAATCCTTGGTAGAGTTTCAACAATTCAAAAGGAAGAAATCAATTAAAGTTCCGATTAAAGCAGGTAATTTTTCACATATATTGTTTCTATTACTAAATCCAACAGAAAAATGAAAAATAAAGCACAATTAACTGACCAGAGCACTGTTTAATGAAATGAATTACTGGTAGGGGAAAGTGACGAACCGTATCGGAGTCGAGAATGAGGACCTTCATTCCAGAAATGTCCTGTAGCATGCGATTGATGTAGTCTCGAACCGCCGTAACAACCGCCATTATGTTGTTCTAGTTGAAAAGGGGGAGAGATCAGAGATCGGAGATTCGGAGAAGATGATGAATCTAAGGTGTGCATCAGTTGGTTACAATTAATAACAATAAAACATTGTATGGATGATCATAACAAACCAAAATAAATAAATAAATAAATAAATTCGGAGGTCACATAGGAAGAAGACCAAGCTGCCATGGCAGCAAACTTCCAAAAACTTCTAATAAATTAGGATGTGAAGTACGCTTCAATGCCTCTAGATAAGATACTCTATACATACCCTATGTGTAATTGATGTAAAAATGCGCCGGCCGATCTCCTTGAAAAGTCGTAGTTTCTGAAATCAGATTTTCCGGCAGACCTGACAGTCGACAATATGTGCTCTCGAACTTTAGCTGCTTCAAATTTGGATGCGAATTTCTCACATCTATGTTTCTCTCAATCTGTTAAACGCTCCCTCTTTTGAAGCCTCCATGCTTCTGCGTTTCAATTTTTCCTCAGAACTTCGGAATAAAATCTAAATCTAAAAATGTCTATTATTATTATTCCTAGTATGTCACCTTTGGGATGCACCCACTAAAAATTTTAAAATTTTAATTTATGAGTAAATATCATTTTTAGTCTCACGAGTATTAGCAAAATGATTTCTATCAAAACTCATCCACAATTATTGTTCTACTACCAAAAGTTCATTATTAGGACTTTATGTATCTGAGTCTATTTAGAACTTCTTATCCTTTGTCACCTTGTTAATACAATACAATCAGTTCTCATGTATCAGTAAGCTAAGGTTTTTCTCTCTCTTTCCCATGGCTCACAGATTTGTAAATTCCTCCGAACGGACCGTTTCTGATGCTACTGCTGCGTCAAGTTCTTCGTCAATTGTTTCATTATCCATCGCTCATCATTATCCATCATTCTGTTTCTTCACGGGCATGACTTAATGGGATTTGTTGATGGAACGAATCCCTCCCCGTCGGTGCTTCTCCCTGCCACCGACGCCTTGCCACGGCCGAATCCGGCCTATGCCGTGTGGATGCGTCAAGATCAAGCATTACTGTTCATGTTTATCTCCTCCCGCTTTGAAGTCATGCCATTAGCCGTCGGACGTCGCACGAGTCGTGCTCTTTGGGAGGCCATTGTCCAGGCATTGTCTTCCTCCTCCCGAGCTTGCACATTAAATCTCCTCGGTCAGTTACAAGGTCTGGATCAAGGCGATTCTTTGATTGCGGACTACATCGGGCGAGTTCAGGTGATCGTTGAAGAGCTCACCCTCGACGGACGCACGGTAACTCTAGACGTTCAAAACCTCTTCGTCTTTCACGGCTTACGACCGGAGTTCCGTGCCCTCACCGCCTCCCTCGCCATTCGTGGTCAGCCGGTGTCGCTTCAGGAGTTGGCGGACTTCCTCGACACACACGAATTCATCTCCAGTCGTGACTACGGCGGTGCACCAACGACGCTAGCAGTCTAGCACGGTGGTGGCAGGTCAGGCCGTGGCGGTCAAACCTGTGGTGGTCAGCGAGGAGGAGGCGGCAACGGTGGCTCAAACCGTGGTGGTGGTGGCCGGCAGCAAGGTCGTCGTGGGCGCAATGGTGGCGGTAATCAGATTCAGTGTCAGATTTGTAGACAAACTGGTTATGAGGCGGTTACATGTTACAATCGTTATGACTCCCCAGCCTAGGCCAATCTAACCTACCCAAATAATTCAGATGTTGGTGGCTCTCAGACGTGGATCCCAATCATGTTACTCCAGACATTGCTGCCTTGACCACCTCCGAAGAATATGTTGGCAATTGCGTGTCGGTGACGGTATGGATTTATCTATTAGTCATGTTGGTCATGCCTCTTTTAATACCCCTTCTAGATCATTCACACTTTCTAATATTCTTCACGTTCCAAGTTTGTCAAATTCTTTATTATCTGTTCAAAAGTTTGCATCTAATAATAAAGTCTTTTTTTAGTTTCACCTATCTTTTTTTGTTGTGAAGGATATCAATAGCAAGGAAATGCTTCTTCGAGGCAATAGTTCAGGGGGACTATACACACTACCGTTACTTAGTTCGTCTCTGTCAGCGTTTCTTTTAGCCCGTGCCTCAGCATCAATTTGGCACAATCGTCTAAGTCATCCTCATAATCATGTTCTTAGTTGTATACTTCAGTCTTGTTTAGTTAGTGGGTCTCGTGATATTATTCGATGCAATAATACTTTATGCAATGCATGCCACTTGGGTAAATCTACTTGTTTTTCCTTACCATGTGTTGCCTCCTCTAGCTCTCATATTCTTGATCTCATATACACAGACATATGGGGCCCAGCTCCTATTTTATCTACTACTGGTTATCGTTACTTTGTAATATTTGTGGATGACTATTCTCGTTACACATGGTTGTTTCCTATGAAGTTAAAATCTGATCTCTATGTCAATTTTTGATAAGTTTCGCATTCTTGTTGAAAGGTCATTTAATTGCAAAATAAAGTCCATTCAGTCTGATTTAGGTGCTGAGTACAAAAAGCTACATTCCTCGTTTTTTTAGTTAGGGTTTCAACATAGACAATCATGTGCATATACACATGAACAGAATGTCGTGTTGAACGTAAACATCGTCCCATAGTTGAAACTGGTCTGGCACTTCTAGCCCATACTTCTGTTCCTTTAAAATTCTAGGATTTTCCTTTTGAGACATCTGCCTATTTAATTAACATAATGCCATCTTCTGTATTAAATAAATCCAATCCCCATCTCCTGTTGCATAAATCCCCTCCTTCTTATCTTTTTCTTCGTGTCTTTGGCTGCTTATGCTATTCTCATCTCTGGCTATATAATCGGCATAAAATGTCATACAGGTCTTCTCCATGTGTTTTCCTAGGGTTATCCTGATTTCTTTATGGGGTATAGATGCATGGACTTACAGACTAACAAGATTTACACATGCATGCATGTCCGATTGATGAAGAAGTTTTTCCTTTTGCTACTAAAACTTCTTTGGCAGGATCTATCTGTTTCTTAGTATGCACCGTGGCAGAATCTGTTCTAAGCCACAACACTGCTACCACTACCTCGGAACCCGTGCTCGATGACTTGCCGCCAGAACCGCCGCTGCCACCCCATCCCGTGGCAACCTCGGATCCCGTGCAGCCCGCCTCCCCTCCAGATGATGTCCGAGGAACCGGTCCGACGGCAGCGAGGTCGCCTACGTGGGAGGTTCACCAGATCGAATGTCCGCACCCACTCTATGGAAACTCGCAGCAGGTCGGATGCTCTTCTTTGGCTCTAGCGGCTCAGGTATATCCTACGGAACCCACATGGCACTCTCAAGCTGTTAAATATCTTGAGTGGCGTGATACTATGGACCAAGAGTTCCAATGCTCTTCTACATAACCAGACTGGTCTCTAGTTCTACCCACTTCCGGTATGAATATTATCGATTGTAAATGGGTTTTTCGTACAAAAATGAAGGTTACTGGTACTATTGAGAGGCATAAAGCCAGGCTCGTAGCAAAGGGCTTCAATCAGGTTCCGAGACATAATTTCTTCGACACTTTAGTCCAGTGGTAAAGCCTACAACTGTAAGACTTCTATTATCTTTAGCTTTATCATCTAGATGGGCTATTAAACAGCTAGATGTTCATAATACCTTCTTGAATGGAAATCTGGCTGAAACATTTATATGAAGCAACCCCCTGGGTACATTGATGCTAACTTCCCAATCATGTCTGTCTATTAAAGAGATCTCTATATGGGTTAAAACAAGCTCCGAGAGCTTAGTTTAATTGTCTATATACCTTTTTACTATCAGTTGGTTTTCAGGCATCCAAAACAGATGTCTCTTTGTTCTACTACATTAAAGATTCTACATTGATTTATCTACTAGTTATGTGGATGATATACTTGTAAAGGTGAGTGATCAAGCTCTAATCTCTCAACCACTGTCTAAACTGTATGCTAAATTCAAAATTAGAGATCTTAGTGAACCAAATTTCTTTCTGGGCATTGAAACTGTTAAGAATAACGATGGGATTATACTATCTCAGCAATGATACATGAATGATATTCTAAAACGTGATGGAATGACAGACTGCAAACCTCTTTCTACACCGATATCTATTTCGAAAGTTGTTCCCTTTAGTGCAGATCTATATGATGACCCCACGCAATACAGGAGTCTAGCTGGAGCATTACAATATCTCATTGTCACACGACCTGATTTATCCTTTGCAGTCAATCGGCTATGTCAACACATGCATGCCCCCACCACTTCGCACTGGGAGCAGCTCAAATGTGTACTCAGGTATGTTAAGGGAACTGTTGGCTATGGCTTACGCATACGGCGGTGTGCTTCAAAGGAGATTCATGCCTTCTCCGATTCTGACTGGGTTTGTTAATCTAGAAGATTGTAAGTTCACAAGTGGTTTTGCAGTGTTCTTTGGGTAATAAGCTTATATCCTGGGTTTGTAAGAAGCAGAGAACTGTTGCAGATCATCTACTAAGGCCGAATACAAAGCTCTTGTAGATGTTTGTGCTGAGGTTCCATAGATTATGTCGTTGCTTCGTGAGATACATGTGCCAGGTATTTCTGTTCTAAAACTATGGTGTGATAATCTATGAGCTACCTATATGTATGCCAATCTAATCTTTCATGCACACACAAAGCATGTGGAGATTGATTATCAATTGTACGAGATAGAGTAGCTTCAGGTGAAATTCAAGTCAATTTCATCTCTACAAAGGATCAACTTGCTGATATATTCACCAAAGCTCTACCTGGTCCAAGGTTTTCTTCACTGAGAGACAAGCTACAGGTTACCTGTATACACTGTGCTTGAGGGGGAGTATTATGACTCTATGTATCTGAGTCTGTTTAGAACTTCTTATCCTTGCCACCTTGTGATTCTCTATTGTATATATTCACATCATCTAATCTCTTTGTAATTATGTTCAAGTTAATACAATACAATCAGTTCTCATCTTCATCACTCCGGTCACCGGAGAAGTTAGGACATGCCGAATTTTTAAAATAATAAGGATATTTTTGTCCTTTTATCATTAAAATCAAACTATTTTCTAAAATTGCCATTAAACTTAATAACATGATCTGTCAATGCATTTCGTACCCTAAATCCTTAATCAACCAGCGAACATTGCAACCCCATTTTCTATAGCATGTTTGTGAAACTTTACACTTAGAAATTTGCTGAGAACTACAATTGGAGTAAGGAAGAGGATCAAAATTGGGTTTTGAAGTTAACAATGGATTCTTCAAGAGAAGAAAGTGTGCAAATCGACAAAAGAGTATGGTTAGTCTCCTTCATTATATACAAGTTTTTCTTTGGCATTGAGTGTTTCAAGTTTCGTTTTTCAAGTAAAACAAATTGGGTTTTGAGTTTGGTTTTGTGAGTAGAACAATTGGGTTTTGAGTTGGTTGTGTTTAAAGTATTGGACAATGTGTTTTGCTGTATTGTGTAAAGTATTATATTCATAATGTGGTTTGTTGTATTGTGTTTTCATATGCAAGTATTGGTCATTCTATAAAGTAATGGGTTTAATCCCCACCAGGAATAAAGTAATGGGTTTAATGTGCTTTGTTGTTTATGTTAAAGTATTCACATTGTGGGAATCAATATGTTGGAAATATTGTTGTGCATATTTCTTTTATTGATTGTGGTCAATTTATGTTTAATTGTACAGGTGAGGATATTGAGGAAAATGACAATGAAAGTGACAATGAAAATGTGGGGGATGAGTATGTTGATGTTATTGATGACTTTGAATTTGATATTCATGTGGATCCCAATGTTGAATATGTAGGGGTAGGTGATGAAAAATAAAAGAAGCAATTATAGAGGAAGAATAGTAGGAGAATGTGGTTTTAGTGGGCATAATCTTAATGATTGTCCAAACTTGTATGATGATGCGTCAATAAATGAGTCTGATAGTGATGGTTCAGTCTCTAAGTAGAGTAACTTTAGGGCAAACATAGACATGGAAAATCCTAAATTTACTCTAGGCATGACTTTTGGTAGTAAAAAAGAATTCATAGAAGCAGTGCTAAACTATGCTTTTAAAATGGGAAAGAGTTGAAGTTTGAAAAGAATGCCAAAAATAGGTATATTGTAGAATGCAAACACAATGCGTGTCCATGGAGAATCAACCTTAGAAAAGATCCTAAGTGTGAATCATGGAGAATATTAGGCATGAGAGATATACATGATGGATGTTCATGGGTTTATTAGAATAAGATGGTAAAATCAGCATTGTTGCTAGGAGATGGATCAAGGAAGTTCTACATATTTGGATAGGAAAATGCTGAATTTTAAGTAAAAATTTTGTACAGCTGAAAGGTTTGATATGAGTGATAGGAAAGCTTGGAGAGCTATAACACAAGCAAAGAAAAAGATCCAAGGTGATGAAGAAGAAAATTTCAAAAAGCTATGGGGTTAATGTGGCAGAAATCAACAGAACAAATTCCATGTTACTTGTTGTGGTAAATTGAGTGATGTAACATATATGAGGACATAGTAGGTTTTGAGTTATATATGTGTTGGGAAGCTTGTAAAAAAGTTTCAAATTCTATAGGCCAATAATAGGTGTTGATGGTGTCACCTTAAGTTAACCACAAGAGGCCAAATGCTTATTGCAATTGAATATATGCCAATGGATAGTATTTTCCCTTGGCATATGCAATAGTGGAGGTGAAACTAAACAATCTTGGTGTTGGTTTTTAGAATTGTTATAGAGAGATTTCAATTGGAGAACACAATGAAGAAGAGTTCACTTTCATATTTGACAAACAGAAGAGTTTATTGTCAAATGGTAAACAAAGTTTTACCTCTTGGACAGTGTTCTGAGTTGGAAAAATTAACTTAGCCCCCAAGGCCAGTCAATTTTCTAGATGATATTCGTGCTCGAAGTGTGGGCATACACGAGTCAAGCCTTTTTAAGCTCATTTTGGGATTTAATTTGCACCCTCCTACGCGTGAGAGAGAGCCTCTATGCTATACAATTCAACTGCCTTTAAAAGCTTCTTGTATATAATCCTATATATAATAAATCCATATGGTCTTGTGAAAATTAAATGATGATAATCAACTTTAATTTTCACAAGACATAAAATATGTTTAATTATAATAATAATAACAACAACAATAATAAATAAAATAATTGCAATAATATAAATGATAATATCCACTTACATTTCAATATAATATATATATAATATATATATATATATATAATTACGTATATATTATATAATTATATAATATATATTATTATATATATATTATTTATTATTTATTTATTATATTTATTTATATTCAATTTCACTGACAAATTATTGTGTGTAACGATGGTCCACATCGATTGTATGGATCCATGAATTCAAAACATTTTAATATTATTAAAAATACATTATTTTATATTGAAAGTACCTTACATACATATATAGTTACCCTTAGAATTTAAATATACTTTTTATTGCATGCAACCCCAAATTCATAAGTTTGAAATATTATTGCTAGCTAGCGCCAATATTAAGATGTTGATTGCATATTGAGGTACTTACAGGACAAAGATGCTTATTCGTGATTCATTCGGTACTACCAAACAAACACTCTCCAACTTAATTTGACGTGAAGTAGGCTTAGTAACATTTAAGATTATATTCTCCGAATTATTAGTTCTCATGCTTATTGATTAACACACTTAATCATAGTATTGGAAGAAAAACACCATATTTTCGAAATATTGGATTTGTCTTTAAATGTCAATTGATGTTGCTACATCTAAGAGTTAAAGAAAATCTCCAGAAGGTCTAAAATTTTTATCCGTGGTGACTTAAAATGTAATTCAATTACTATGTAGTTTAACTAAATTCTTAAAAATTTGTAATATTAAATACAGTATGACTAATTTTTAATAGAGTTAATCAACGATGTGGTTCCTCAATTATAGCAAACTGTCAATGAGCCCTCAATTGCTTTTCATCGATTTTGGTCCACCAAAAATAATTGTTTAGTCGAATTTAGTCCTCCGGCCTCGATTTGTCCCCAAAAATAAATTATTTTTAGTCGAGTTTAATTTCCCTTCGGCCGCGACGGAAGACGCTATGAGGGCGTAAATCGCTAAAAATAATATTTCAGAGACCAAATCATAGAATAAGCCAATGAGACTACATTGACAGTTCATAAATTGAGGGACCAAATCGTTTGATTAACTTCTTTTTAATATAGTTAAGATTTTACGTAATCACCCACCTGTAATATTTTATTGTGAAATTTATTTATGTTCATATTTTATCATAGAATTACACATAATAATTATTAAATAACAAAAAATTTATATATGAATAAACCTCATATAGGGTAATTTTTAAACATATTTTTCGTGCGTCCACGTCGATATTATATATAGTATAATATATAATAATAATATATTATAGTATATAGTTTGCAAACCACTCCCAAACCAATGGGGACAAGTGCTTTTAACAGAGCATATCACCCTTCTTTCCAGCTCAAATGAGTACCTTAAGAAATCAATTTCTCATTCAGCCATATCTGTTTTGAGCGTACTAATCATATCAATCTCTTCGTCTTATTACCAAAATTTGATATCAACTTTGACCCGCCCAAATCAGAAGTGGACCCTGCATATATTTGTACCACAGAATCACCAACTTTCTCCTACCGATTTTTATGCTAAAATTTCAACAATCCAAACATGAATGAAATTGATTTTTGGGACGTTGAAAAACTAGGACTGGGCATTTTGTTTCTTTAACCGAACCGAAGCGTTTTTGGTTCGGTTTGGTTTCAAACCGAAAAACCAATCGTCCTAAGATTTGAGAAACCGATCGGTTCGTTTGGTCGATTTAAAACCGAACCAACCCGAAAAACCGATGGTTTTAATAAAAAAAAAATAAAAAAATATATAATAATTATATAATAACCGATCGTCCTAGGACTTTTATTTATTTATTTAGATTTTGTGTTCTAGAAACTAGAATTTCAATTTCATTATGTTCATTGACTTGCGCTGTATAAGTTTTAATTTGTAATTGATCATTTTATTGTTTTCATTCCAGTTCACTACTAGAATTTAATTCAAATTCCTAGTGAACTGAAAACTTCCAGTTCACAGTTAACTGAAAAATTTCCAGTTCACTTTTGCAGTGAACTGGAAATTAAATTCCAGTGAAGCCACTGAATTCCAGTGACTAGTGAAGTCACTAGAATTCCAGTGACTTCACTGAATTTAATTCCAGTAATTTCAGGTGAAGATCCACTGGAATTCCAGTAATTACTACTGGAATTTCAAGTAATTCCAAACTTCCATTGAACTGCTCTAGTTCAATTCATTGGAATTAAATTTCAATTCCAGTGAATTAGAATTAATATGACGGGAAATTTAAAATGGCTTAGTCATATTATCTTGTCATCAAGTGAACCGTTATTTTGTTATATAATGTTTATATTTTAGATGTGTGGATTATGTGAATAGGATTGTTTGGTAATTGGTAGTATGTTTGGAAAAATTATGAAATGTTGAAATTTGATGAATGTAATTCTTGTAAAGTCTTAAACCGAACCGAATTAAATCCGAACCGAAACCAAACCGATTGAAACCAAACCGAAATCAAACGAACTACAATGTTAAACCGAATGGTTCAACTTTTTCTAAAACGAAAAACCGAAACCGCAAAAAACCAAACCGAAAACTGAAATGCCCAGCCCTATGAAAAACGACACGAATGTGCTCAACAGTCATCCCTGCATAGCATAGGTAGGTGTTACCCTTTGAATCTTGCCTTGTGAAGATATGTTTACTCTACTGGCTGTTCGATAGAACTTGATGTCTTTGAACCGACTGCCGTTTGTGTAGACGATGCCATATCCCACATAGGAACCTTCCAACTTTTGTTCCGTTCTCATGGGTGTGCCCGTTTTTGTCATAGGTCACCATTCCTGGTTTTGCGAGAGTTTCTAAAGAATTGAGTCTAATCAATTATCCCTTTGAAGCGACCCAAAGTACTTCTCTCTCACATATGTGATTCTTTTCCGAATATTTCGCATACTCACACATGTCAACCGATATTTGAATCATAATTAAAGCATCAATGTGCTAGCCTCGTGCGGGAGTCACTATTCTAACGAGGAATAGTAGGAAGTCCAGGACCACAATAGTGACACGCTTTGTTCCATAATTTAGTTGTCCCATTGAACCTAAGTGCCAACTAGGTTGGGTGTCCACTATAGAACTTTTGTTCCAAGGGCTTTAACCTCATTCCGCTATATTATCCTTTGACCTTACGTAGTCA
This sequence comes from Ipomoea purpurea, assembly GCA_009835305.1. Lineage (NCBI taxonomy): Eukaryota > Viridiplantae > Streptophyta > Magnoliopsida > Solanales > Convolvulaceae > Ipomoea > Ipomoea purpurea. The sequence continues at coordinate 19,106 of VALG01013101.1, forward strand.
ACAGAGATAACACCCGTTGTGAGAAGTTGTTTAATGGTATTATGTCTATGACGTATATGTCTAGAGTCTAGACTTACCATTATACACATTACTATGTAACCTTCTAATTGTGGCTTGACTATCGCAATGCACACAAATTGGAGGTACAGGTTTATCTCGACAAGGAATATCCTCAACAAAATGGCATAGCCATTCAACCTCTTCGCAATATTTGTCTAAGGCTATCAACTCAGATTCCATTGTAGATCTGACTATCACGGTTTGTTTCAAGGATTTCTAAGAAATGGCTACACCGACTAACGTAAACATGTAGCCACTCGTGGATTACGAGCTGTTATATCCGATATCCAGTTAGCGTTGTAATACCCTTCAAGTACACCAAGATATTCGTATAGTGCAGTCCCCAGTCACGAGTATACCTCAAGTATCTCAACAACTCCCACTATTGTCTTTCCAGTTCGCATCCCACTAAGTTACTCATATATATACTGAGTTTGCTAACCGCAAATGCAATATCTGACCTTGTACAACTCATTTATAACATCAAACTCTCAATAATCTTAGCGTGTTCTACTTGAGAGGTGCACTTTCTGTGATTTTTGGACAAATGTACGTTAGTATTAACGGTGTCCTAGCCACTTGATAATCATTATTTGTTAAACTTGCAAGTTTTATCAATATAATGAGATTGATTAACACGAGACCATATGATCTTCTCACGATTTTAATTCCGAAGATTAAACTGTCAAACTCATATCCTCCATATCAAATCTCGAATTTAACATGTCCTTTGTAGATTTGATCATCGATCGTTACTAGACATAAGACCTTCTTACCTCAAATATGACATTTCATGCAATGGTGCATCTCATAAGGCAATAAAACATTATGGCAATGACTATTGGGTACAAATGCCATTTGAGATTTAGAGACACAAGTAGAATTTTAAAAAGGAAAAAAGAAAAAAAAAAGTGTCATCACTGTACTTATCATTTTACTTATCATATTTGTGAAATTGAGTCGTTAAACTTAAAATATATGTAACTAAATCACTAATCAAAAAAAATATATTGCTATGAGATATATATATATTAATTATATATAATATATATATATATTATATATATATCTTTTCTCTAGTAGAATTTTAATATTATATTCTCTTACATAGATATATACTAAAAGTTTTCCTTCCATCATTCATGCTAATGGAAAAAAAAGATTCAAATCTTTGAACTCAAATTAAACATGAAAAAAAAAAACTAAAAATATCTTCCAATTATACATATTATTACTTTTTAATGACTTGTTAGTGTTATATTTGTTCAAAAACCCAACATATAATTGACAATATTATTATGGCAAATTAAAGAGAGGTTTAGCTTGGTGTCTGGTTACTCTACAGATGACTGATTGATCAGGTTTATCAATAGAAGCACTGACATTGAAGAAGATGCACTGACACTGAAGATCTGTAAAGGGAAATGTTTCCAAAATGCTGAACGGTTTGAGAAGACTGTTTTGGAAAAATATCAGCGGATCTGTTTGGAAGGTACGAACCCAATCTTAAAGATTGCATTCTTCACAAATCATCTACCATCTATAATCAAAGATATTTATGGAGAATGTTCTTTCAAGGAAGTATAAGTATCCTCATTCGATTAAGAATTAGGGTTACGAGTTAAGAAGACAAAAACACTCCCATACTACAGAGAAAACACGTATCTTTGATATCATGTCTCTTCTCAAGATAATAAGTTCTTGGTGATTATGAAGAAGAACTTGAGAAGAATAATCGTTGCTTAAACGAAAGGACGCAAAGATCACTCAGTTGTGGAACAACTTGGGACTCGTCATTGAAAGCGGCTGCATCAGGTTAGCCTCTCCAATTGAAGGGATTTCATTGGAGCTTCTGCATGCATGGCTCCGACTTCAAACAATCCAAAATACCTTTTAGACTTGGTACGTACCTTGTGTGGGGCACTTGGGGATTGCTGTTTCTCTACCTTTTTACATTGGATTATGAGTTAGTGGATTGGACGCCTCGGTGATCGTCCCCCAAATGTAGATACACACTGTATTGAACTGGGTAAACATGGTATGTGTTGATTTATTATCTCTTTAGTTTTCCTTATAAACTTATCAGCAATTTATCTTAACTGACTGACTATTCCTGAATCTGAATCAGTCAGCCCAGTTCATTAGTCGATTATCACTAATAATAACTTAAATTGAGGAAATGCAAAATTACATGACTAAATTTCACACTTTTAAATTCAGTAATTTTTTTTTTTATTTTGGAGGAATAACAAAAGCTTCATTAAGAACTGAAAAAGCTGAAATACAAGTCGGATGGAAGAATCCCAGGAACCAAGGACAGACGAGAACCCGTCGCCCTAGCCAAAGCATGAGCTACCTGATTCGCTGACCTTCTGATATGGTGAACACAGACGTTGCCCATATCACTCGCATGAGATGACATTGCTTTATAACCAAACCAACATAAGAAAAGTCTAAAGCTAAAGAATGAAAGCAGTACAAAAATTTAAATACTCTAATTCAAAACGACAATATACAATTAAAACGCTTAATCCATTACCTCGGCCAATGCCTCGGCCAAGTATGGATCATTACTCACTTAGGTGGACCATTAATTGCAGCAACGAACCCGCCGTTATGATCGCGAACCACAGCTCCATAACCAGCACCACCTCCAACACTGTTGCGTCTACGTTAAACTTTACAGTACCGACAGCGGTGGAGACCACTGAACATTATAGCAGCGACACTATTATGTGCTGACTGGCTTCATTAATTCCTTCCATGCTTCGACCATCCCATCCACTTGTCTACACAGCCTTCAATTGACCATGCTTCATTGCGCCAAATAGCATTATTCCGTGCAACCCACAAACACTAAAGAATTGCCGCCATGCGAACCCCTTGGGAGACATCTACATTACATAGGACATCTTCTAGGAAGTCAGAAAAGCTCCCATTCCTTGAAAATAATCACTGCCACCCCAACAGATGAACATGCAACATGCATTCACAGAACAGTGTCATGAGCAACCATTTCAGCCACCGAGTCACATAACACACACCTGCTACCAATCCAGTACTTTAGATTTAAGGTTTTCACGCACCAAAATGATATTACATGGCATCGCCAAAGAAAATTCCTTACCTTCGGTAGAACCGATCATTTCCAGATTCTATCCAAGCAATTAAAAACCGTTGTGTTGCTCGAAACAACTGAATGCCCCTGTAATGAGATGGTACCCATTATTCACATATAAAAACCTTTAATAATCACCTTTCCACCTCCATGTGTCACGAAGAGTAGGTGAAATAGGAGTTGAAAGAATCCGGGCAACATCTTCTTCCACAAACAGATCACGCAGAATGTCAAATCCCCACTTCCCTTCCTCATTCAATAGGCCGCTCATTGTAGCATTCTGAAGCTCATGTATGCATACTGTACGAAGCCTAGGGTCCCTAGTGTCTCCAAACCAAGGCCATCCCAAATTTTGGTTTCTCTTCCCATCACCAACTCAGCGCACCACTCCTTCTTTTAGAACCGAATGACCGGCCAGGATACTCCTCCAAATGAACTGGGGTTGTTTCCCAGTTTTGCCTCAAGAAAAATCACATTTCGGAAAGTACGTAACCTTGAAAATCCTGCTCACTAATGATTATGTCTTGTTAGAATGCGCCACCCTTGTTTAGTTTGTAGGGCTATGTTAAAAATCATGCAGCTTTCTGAAACCAAGCCATCCATTATTTTTTTGGAGCACTCATATGCGACCAACCTAGCCAATGGATGCCTCCCCATTCAAATTCCCATCTTCTCACCAATAACGGTTCATAATTTTCTAAAGCGAATCACAAACATGGGATGGATTAGATAAACTGACATAGTAAATAAAGGGAGACCTTGTCGTTACTTTATAGGCAACATTGCATAGCGCAATGGGGCGAAGATCAGCAAATTTTTAGGGGACCTTTTTCTTTGGAATTAGGACAATGTTTATCATTCATACCATCCGGCAGGTGCAACTGTTCAAATAGGTTAGAACAAACTATGTAAGATCATACCCCACAATCGACCAATAATGCTGATAGAAGGATGGGGTCATGCCATCGAGCATAGGGATTTTTCTAGAGCCATTGCAAACAATGCAACCTTAACCTCTTCATATGTAAAAGGGCAAAGGAGCTGCTCTTTCATAGCAACCGCCGCACACGACTGTACACTCGATTGAAAAAATCAACTGATGAATTAGCAAATTGAAAGATGTGCGTATAGTACCTTAGAATCTCTTGCGCCATGGGTTGGCCTTCTAGCAAATTCCATCATCATTCCTCAATCGCATTAACATATTATACGGTGACCGAGATTAAGTTGTCTTATGGAAATACTTCATATTATGATCACTTGCGTTAGCCACAACTTCTTAGAACGTTGTTTCCAAAACACCTCTTTTGCTTAAGCAATCTCCACAGCTCCTTTTTCGCAGCTATATGTTCGCTAACCGCATTTGGGCTCCTACTTTCCTTCAACCTTTCAAGTCTACTGCGTAGAGAATTATGCACTCCCGAAACGCCTGAAATACTCTCCAACCCCCACGCACCATAGGACTTTGGCTGCATTATTTATCCGGTGTTGAAAAGTCAGGCCAGTCGACTGACCCCAAACAATTTTAATAACACTACGGCAGCCACTGTCATAAATCCATGCAGTGTCAAAATGAAAATTTCCGCGCTTGCTATGTAATGACGTCAACTTTCAATCCATAAATATAGCACAGTGATCAGAATCATAAGCTAGAATATTATGAACAAGAGCATTATCAAACTACTATCAGCCTTCCCAATGGTTGCCACTGCCTATCCAAGACGTTCTTGAACCCATGAATCAGTCCCCCGACCGTCGGTTCCCAAGTAAACCTGCTTCAACCATACCTAAATTCAACCAAGCCACAATTCATAAAGGGCTTCATTTGAACCCTTCAATCAGGAATTCGGGTGATGATTGTCCCCCTCGTTCTCCAGAGTGACAAGTGATGTCAATTAAAGTCCCCATACCACCAACCAAGGAAGAGAAGAAACATTGTTGAGTGGCGAAGAAGTTCCCACGGACTGCGCCTTTTCGATCTTTCCGGAAACCCATAATAGCATTTTAGTCTCATTTGCTTTCCGAAATCGTAACAACCACATTCAAGTAGTTTACTAGAAAAATCTACAGTAGGCTAACCATAATCGACCCCTCCCAAATTAAAGCCAGGACCAGTCATGCCTACACGATCAAGCAAAAAAAAAAAAAAAACTTTCATAACCCAAATTTTCTCCTCACTTGCCCCAATCAATTCAAACAAGACTGTTTCCGTTAAAACATAATATTTTGGTTGTTCTTTTACAAACCATGCCCAAGAGTCATAACTGTCTGAGGGTACCCAGACCTCTGCAGTTTCAACTTAACATACTCATTGGGATGGGCGGGGCTAGTCTTCCAGGCCCGCCAAAGGCAAGTTTTTTGGAACATCGTCATCAACACATCTTTTCCCCCGAGAGCTATTCTCATCCCTCCTACGTTTAGATTGCCTTGCAGACTTGTGTCCTCCTCATAACAGCAAGAGGTAACGTTACAGTAGTGGACTTGAATGCCAACAGCCACGGGTTTAGCAGGCAGTTCAGGCAGTAAGCCATTTTGCACCCATCGGTTTTGACTTGTCGACACACACCAGCACGCATCCAAGGGCCATAGGGAAGGCTTTAGAATGTTATCCCCTCCTCATAAATCTTACGGCAGAAACTTATCAGAATGCCCCAGTATGCCACAACAGAAGCAAAAAGTATTGAGCCTCTCATACTTGAAAGAAACCCAATGCGTCGAAACCGTTCTTCCAATTAGTTTCATTTTTCGCTTAAGAGGTTCATCAATCTTAAGAATAACCCGAATACGATAATAGATTTCCAATTGCCCCCAGAGTTATTTGGATCTGCTGACACAAACGAGCCTACATATTCCCCGATTTTCACAATGAAGGCCGCCGATGCATAAGGAGTTGGTATATCGGAATCTGCCACCCAAAATGTCACTGAGTCCAAACCACATCGTGAGGACTAACTCCAGTGGGGCCGGCTTACAAATGAACGTATGATTATCAAATGACCAAGGCCATCGTCGATCACTCGTTGCATGTCTTTAACATGGGGGAACTGAAATAGGAACCAATTATCCTGAAGAGGTAGAACGCGCATACCCATCACTGGTTGCCAAACAGGGCAAGCACCTGTTGCATTGATATCAAATTTAATGGTACGCTGAGTGAGGAAACAGTCCTCCAGATCCCAGTGTTCCGTAGTATCAGCAGCATCCACCACTTCCGGAGCCTCAATACCTCCCTCCTCCTCATCTGCTATAACCAGAGCGGAACATCGTTCCTCGAGCGAAGTTGATATCCATTGATAACGAGACAAACAAACAGACATGAGTGAAAAACAATGCAAAAAAAAAAAAAAAAAAAAAAAAAAGAAAAACAAAAAGAGCGGAGAAAGACAAACCCTAGAAAGGCTAAGGAGAAAATTCTCAAGAGAAAACCTTAGAAAGAGAGCCGCTTTAAATTCAATAATTTAATTACATAACAATTATAAATTCAACGACATACAATATTTGACTTTTAAAAAAAAAAATTTTGAAAACAATTACTTTAGAAGCTATTTCGTAGCATCATATTTTTTGAATAGAGAGGATGTATATTATTGACACAGTTTTCGAGACAAACTTTTTTCTATGTGATCTAGCAATTTCCATTCATGAACCCAATTCTCTAATATAAATTATTATATTAATTATAATTGTTATTTTCCCATGGTCATCTTAATTTGGCATTTGTTGACTTTAATAAGTGGAGATTCATAATGAGAATCACTTTAGATATTGGAATTGCTAGTGGGTTTCTGTTTATGGACAAGCAATTAAATGTCTGCCATCATATCCAAAAATGGTTTGTTTAAGAAATTAGGTAATGGTCAATAACTAATTATTTTAACTTTTGGTTCCCAAACAAATGACGTTGTCTCTGCTTTAACTTTGATTATTGGCAATATAATGACTCATGTGTTAGTATCACAAAGTTACTAAACAGTATTTGATCAGACAATTGACTTAGTGATTATATGATTTCAAATATAACTAACTTTTGATAATTTGTGCATCTTTTCCATATGTACATAGGTGCTTTGTTTGGCAATTATATTATACAAACTAAACAATGTTTTGATTGACATTTGGCCAATAAATGAATGACCTTATCTATTGCCTTATTGGGTTTATATATTGATCGTTATTCATGGATTAATCTGCATAGCTTGCTAGTGAATTGAATCTACATAGCTTGGGTATATGTATTATATGATCTTTATTCATGGATATCCTCATTGTAGGTGTGACTTACCATTATCCATATTGAACTAAAAAGAGTTTCATTTCCAAAATTAAATACACAGAAATATTCAATTCAAATAACCAAAGTTTCATTTCCAAACAAACATTCAATACACATACCAATATCCAATTCAACTAAAACAAAATTTACATAGCCAAAATACTACATCAGTCAACTACAAAATTATGTGTGAAACATGTTCACCCTGCGCATGGTGAACACATGGATAGATTCATAATTTCTATCATGTAGATTTATAATTTTGTTTTTTCATTTGTCGTTATGACGTTTCTTTCTTCGTAATCGCATTATTTCGTCCTTCGCAATACGATATTATGAATCTACAGTACAGAAATTATAAATTCTACAGTATAGAAATTATGAATCTAAAGTATAGAAATTATGAATCTACAATACGGTATAGAAATTATGATTTAAAGTATAGATGCTATGAATCTACAGTATAGAAATTATAAATCTACAACTTAGAAATTATGGATCTATCTCGGTTCACCATGCGCATGGTGAACACGGTTCCACAGCATAAACTATTGACTGCACTGCACGTCTGCACTTAATATATGATTGCACCGCAAGGTCTCATACATGTCTAGGAGCGTAGCGTGCAATCATTCATAAGTTCGAAGTTAGGGTACTGTAGTTTTCATCCGGATTATAATATATATATATATAAATATTATTATATATACGTATATACTACTATATTATAAGTATAATATAGTACACCCTCTTTGGTCCTTAAAGAGACATTAATTAATGCTTAATTTTGCGCTCAACAATTATACATATTCAATTGTATCTGTCCAACTTTATTATTTATTGGTCAAAATCAACTCTTTCTTTTAATTTTTTATACTATTTACCTATGTGTTTAAGTGTTATTTAATGTAGTCTCTATATATACGTAATTTCAGATACTATTCTAATTTAAATATTGATAATAACTCATAAATTACTACAATAAGCACCAGGCTTTTACATTTGCGAAGCCCATGAAATGTGGTGCATGATTAAATGTATCTTGTGGTGATGGAGCATCAACTACAGTGAATGAAATGTAACCTTATTCTCAAAAAAAAAAAAAAAAAGGGAAAACTGTAACCTTGTAGGCAAATTAAAAGGGGCTTTTGATGCCTATAAAAGTAGTGCAACAAAGCATTTACACTATCATATCCTAGCTAGCTAGTAGCTACTATACCTACCTAGAAAATGATTTTAGAATCCTTGCAGGAACCTATACAACTCCCTGTCCTGGATATATCCCAGCCCCTAAATCCTCATTCTCTATCTGCTCTTGCTTCAGCCTGTAAGGATTGGGGATTCTTTCATGTTTCCAATCATGGAATCTCCAAACATCTTTATGAAAAAATCCATTCCCTATCCAGTAACCTCTTCAACCTCCCTCCAGATACTAAGCTCAAACTGGGCCCCTTTTCATCCCTAAGAACTTACACCCCTCATTTCATAGCATCTCCCTTTTTTGAGAGCCTCAAAGTTTCTGGACCTGACTTTATGTCCTCTGCCCAGACTTCTGTTGATGTCCTTCTTGGTGAAAATGACACAGAATTCAGGTATATATATATAAATATATATATGCTCCTTTAACATCTCAGTTAGTTTGTTGTTAAGTGTAAGGATCAAGCCAAGCCCATAGCAAAGATACAACTTAATTTTTTTTGTAATATTACATTTTCAAAAGGTATTGTGCTAGACTTAGTTTTTCAGGCCTTCGTCTAATAATTCATTTGCCACTTAATACTGGACTTAGCTTTTCATTGTCCTCCGCCCGATAATTCCTCCCGCATATCCCAGTACAGTTTAAAGGCGTTTACCATATATTATGCCAAAAGTTATAGCTGGTAGTGAAGACACAACTTTATTTTCTTATACAACCACAACTTTTTCTAGAGGAGAGGGTTGAACATGATCTTTCAAGCCTCCGTCCAACAATCTTCCAGCCACTTTGGTGCTGGGCTAGACCTTTACTGACCTCTGCTCAATAATCACCATCACCTGTCAGTCTTAACTGTACAATTTCAAGAATTTGTCACCATGCCAAAAGCTAGCCCGTAGCAAAGGTGCAAATTAAATTTATTTCCTCACATACATTTTTGAGATGCAAGGTGCTAATAACAGATTTAGCCCTAACTTCAAACCTCCGCCAATAATTCCTCTAGTGCTAACTCACTACTGGAAATTATGAAATTTCCTACCACCTAAAAGTGATCTTAAATCAAGTCGAAAGTCTTGTTCCGACCACTTTTGGTATCCGGAAAAACCTTTGTTGCTATTTGCGACCACTTTTTGATTTCAACTTGACACTTTCAGGTGGTGGAAATTCTATAATTTCTAGTAGTGACTTTGGACTCCGATCCGGCCATCATTAACATTTTCTTTCCCCTTTATCTGCTGTGTAGTCTGGTGATGAAAGAATATGGGAGCAAAATGACGGAGCTGTCAACGTTAATCATGAGAACAGTGTTGATGAGCCTGGGAGAAAGCCTTGAGAAGAAATACTACGACTCTGAATTCAGCAACTGCCATGGATACTTGAGAATAAACAACTACACCCCACCAGAATCCCTGGAAGGTGAAGTTGAGGGTCTTGGAAGGCACACAGATATGAGCTGCATAACCATCGCGTACCAAGACGAACTGGGCGGGCTACAAGTAAGATCAAAGGAAGATAATGGGAAGTGGGTGGATATCATCCCCCGTGAAGGAACCCTAGTGGTGAACATTGGGGACATGTTGCAGGCTTGGAGCAACGAGCGGTTCAGATCATCTGAGCACCGGTGGTGTGAAGAAGAAGCTTGTCAACCGCTTCTCTCTAGCTTTCTTCTGGTGCTTTGAGGATGAGAAGCTCATCTCAGCTCCTGATGAAGTGGTGGGCAAAGGAAATACAAGATTTTACAGCCCCTTTGTTTGCTCCCAGTATGTCAAGTTCAGGGAGAATGATGAGAAGGTAAGTTTGAGAAGATTGGGTTCACTGTTAAAGATTATGCTGGCCTCACTCATCTTGGATTTCCTTGCTTAGCTAGGATCTTCAGATTAGTAGGGTTTAATTTGTATGAGACCATCTATCTTATATAGGTAATGTATATATTTTGTGTGTATATAAATATATCATACTGGAAATTATTGAATTTCCGACCACCTGAATGTGATCTTAAATCGAGTTGAAAGCAAAAAGTGGTCGGAAATAGCAACAAGGATTTTTCTAGATATCAAAAGTGGTCAGAACAAGACTTTCAACTTGATTTAAGATAATTTTCAGGTGGTCGAAAATTTCAGAATTTTCAGTAGTGTATATTGGCGTGGCACATTCATGTTTGAGATTTGTGTTTGTTTTTAGTTAGTTTGGTTTGTTTATAAATTATAAGTGCATTTGGCATGAAGAGTATACATGAGATACATATATATATGGAAAGACTACTTATATAGTTACGTTGTAATGTTTGGTATACATGAGATGTGTATGTACCATGGGTGTATTGGCATAAAATCAAATCATTGCTTGTTTTCATTTATTACCAATATATAATACATTCTCGCATTGTTCTTTTAAGAGCATTACCATTGAGGATTGATTTTGCTTTAAAAATAAGGGTGAAATAGGTCATTGAATTGCACACCATAATGCAATTAGGTCATCGAACCTAAAAAATTAACAATTTGATCCATCAACTAACCAATTTCAAACAATTTTTTCAATTTGAAGATTTCTAACATGTCAACAGATCATCTCCTAAATTAATTATTAATTTTTAAAAAAATAAAATTTGAAAATTAATTATTTAAATTATCCGGCCATGGAGATGAAGAGTTTCTTCGTCTCCGACCCATGGAGAAGAAGAAGAGACGAAACTGACCGGAGACGAAGAAGGTTTCTGATCTCCGGCCGTAAATTATTCTTTTAATTTTTTTTTTTTTTTTAAAAAAAAATAATTAATTTGGGAAGATTGACATGTTGACTTGTGAAAACCTTTATAAATTAGAAGAATGTTTAAAATTAGTTAGTTTGGAACCTAACTAATTATATAATTTTAAAATTTCAGGACTATTTACATTATCATGTGCAATTTAATAGCTTATTACCCTTATTCATTTTTAAAAATTTTTTGATCTCTTATTATCTAACACTTTTTAAAACAGAATGAAAGAAATATGAGCATTACTATTGGATTGATTTTGTTTAACCATTAATTGTGACTCAAACGACCTTTCGATTCAAAAATTACAAAGATGTCAACAAATCACAAAGTAATTGTTATCTCCTAAAAACAGCATTTTAGCCTATATAACCCTGTCATCTTCTCTTCCTACATAACCATCTTCTCTTGTGTCAAATCAGCTATATATAGCATACAAAAAAATAAATAATTATATAATATAAAAATCCAGGATGCTATATGTATATAGGTATATTTGGTTAGTGTGGTCTCTATATCACATAACTTTTTAGCGCGGGTTATTTGACATTTATTTATATGTATAATTGTGCCTCATTAATATAAGAATTTTTAGATACTGCTAAAATTTATAAAATGTTAAATTTTGAATCTATATATAAATAAAATTAACAGTATTACTATTACTATATATATATTACTCTACTATATATATACTATTATTAAATATATATATATATAGTTGGATAGTATATATAATATATATGTTGGGAGACATTTAATGGGAGCAGTGGAGTGCAAAACATTTATTTACTCCTTTCTGCCTCTCCCTTTCCTCTCTAATTTTGTGGTCAAAGCTACTGCCTTGTCCGTAGCATCATGGAAATCGCATTCCCATGATCTCCCCTTTCTCTCATATTGTGTGGCTTTTTAAGGAGTGGCCATGGAGCATGGCACTATAAGAGTGCATGCTATTCTTCATTCAAGGAGGAACTGAACCAAATCAGTATCCTCTCAGTATAACCATTATCTGAGCCTTTTATTATATAACATTATTGTTATACAACACAGGCTGAAAATCTTGCCTGAGATAGTTTTATGCCAGAAATACTGCTTAGCTGTGAGTCTGTCGAAACACATGCACGTACCCTGGGGTGTAAATGTTTTAAGACACGTGTAAACCATCAACACGAACACAGATTTGCAACCTAATTACATATTATCACCCCACAACAAGCCCGTTTGCAGAATGGACGCTGCTTTTTCCAGGAATCGTCTTTGCGTTTTCGAAAAATTCCAACAGTTTAAAAACATTTACTATATACAGCTAGTCTAGTCTGCAATCTCTCGTCTTGCTGGTCACTTCCATAGAATCACTCACTGGCTGGGTTTAAATTATAGAAGGTGCGCTGGCCCAAATCTTTGATGGAGTTGGAGTTCCAAAGACGTGACTACGTTTATCTCTGTGATCCTGCGCTCTATTCTGCAACTTGCACCCGACGGGGGACGACGCAATCTGCCAACGAAAGGAGAAAGAGGCAACCGCTGATTTCCCCACTGCGCTCAAAGATGAACGTACAGCAGGTCGCGTATTTCAAGTTTCAGAAGCAAGCTCGTAAACATAACGAAGAGGACAACAAAACTAGCCAATGGTCCATTATCGCCTCCAGCGGGTTGACTGATCCACTTTTCGGACATGTACTCGACGCACAAGTCTGCAAACAGCAAGATTTTGGGACTTAATGCATACGAAAAATATGCATTCAGCACAACGTTGGAAAGGAGAAAGTATGCAGGTAGGACTCTGGCTGTCATTTTCGAGTATAATGACTCGAAATCAATCACCTAACACGGTACATTGAATTTAAAACCTGTTCTGACATTGAAGCAGAAGGGGGCCGAAGTGAACGATGTCGTTCTATGCCGAATATCGCTCAGTTGCATAACTAAACATGACTCTTGGTCGGCATTAAAGAACAAAATATTAGCTATTAGAACAGACCATCTTCATAATTCCTCAACATTGAGAGAATATTATCAACATGTACATTTAATCTATTTCTCGATAATTGTAAGGCTAATTGTGGTTGAACCACTGTTGTTTGGTTTCTGCAAAGGACAACGAATCTGGTGAAAGTCTTCTAGAAATCAAAAAAAGCGGGATCAAAACCAAATGGCAACATTGTGCCATCAACCGTGGAAAGAATTCAAAGACAATAAAGAAAGGGCGAAAAAACTGCATAACGAATGCTGACGGTTGGCTGGAAAAAGAGGCATCAGGCTGCAGCAATGCATTACAAGTAAAGGGTCCACAAGTCAAAGCTGGTAAAAAGCCCAAACGAGCTGAAAGCCAAATCAACCATGCCTCACTTGCTGGGAAAAGCACGGAGAACCACAGAATGGGTAGCAGCTGTATATAACTGAGGTAAAACATGGTTGGTGAATCCAGATGAGTGGGTCGGTGGACACCGGAGCCGCTCGCCACTTCTGAAACAAACAGGACCAGTTTAAAGTACTTGGAGCTGAACACTGGGAGAAGAACAAGTGTTTATGGAAACTCCAGCATCTCTAAGTAATGGTAGAGGGAAAAATAGATTTAACGCTTTATTTCTGTGGAAAATTTTATTGCTGCAAAAATGTGCTTTTTTGTTCCCTCCCTTCGTAGAAACCTGATTTCGGAGCCTTCTCTCCTTCACATAACGGCTGGATATAACATGTTTTTGAGTCCTGACCAGATGGGTTTCGACTCACTGTGGAAAATATATTTTGGGAAAGGACGATATCTCGCTGCGGGGAGGCTTTTTTGTGTTAGATGTTCTGTAAGCTTAGAAAACATATAATTTTGTAGGATTGTCCCACTTCTTTATCTTAATTTGTTTCCTGCAAACACATGCAATAATAAAGTTTCCCTTCTGCGTTACATTTTTGTTCAATAAATCTCTGGCATGATAGATTTAGGGCTATGTTGGGTACAAAGGTCGTAAATAGACTAAAAAGCGACTGAACATTTTGCCAACATGTCTAGTGTATACGATGTACCAATGTGATCTTGCGCTAAGCTGAACGTTCATGCTAGAAATTCCTCTTCCCTACTGTTGAAATAGTCGAGTTACACTATTTTTAGAACTTATTCACACCTGCTTAGCAGACTTTAAATTCTACTGAAACTTAGGAGGTTGGAAATACTTTTATTATTTTATCTTTATTGATGACTTCTTGCTTTTCACAAAACTCTTATCTATTAAGGATCAAAAAAGAAGCCGAAACAAAAGTTGTGGTTTTTAAAAATGAAGTAGAAACACCAGTTAGATAAAAAGATTAAAAGGTTCGATCAGATAGAGGAGTGAGATATGAGTCATAAAATCACATCTTAAATATCTTGTGTTTAAAACTCTGGGATCTATTTCACTGAAGTAACGGCATCCTTATACTTCCAAAAACAAAAATTGGAATTGCTGACGAAGAAAATAACAGAACTTTACTTCAAGAATAGAAATGATTAATGCGATTATAAAGTGGTACATTATGTTCAGTTGCTGATCACGATCTTTTTTGGGGTGGATCAGCATGCACTGACAAGCATAATCGCAACATCTGTATACAACGAAGGAAGTATCCGACAAAGGGTTTGAAAAAACTTCCTTGATTGAACTGGTTGGAAGGGACATGCCCTCCAACCTTAATTACTTTATAGTAGGATTATTTTTGGAGTTCTGCATTGGCCAACTCATGATATTGTACTTACCATTTCTTCAGATAGACGGACGTTACAAGCTCGTGTCTCCAATATATATATCAGACTCCCACCTGCCTATTTTTCGCTTTGTTAACGACTTGACGAATACAGATTCTATTGAAGATTCAATTATAGTACCGCTTCAATATACTTAGAAACATTTGTAATAGACAATGATGTGTACAGCAAGAGAAGTTGCCATCTTTCTATGTCTTGTTTGTGAAATTAGGTTTGGGTAAATTCTATTATGAAAAACCAGTTAATATATATTACAATCCAGAGATGTTATAAACATACAATACAAATAGTTATTATCCATCCTTAACGATTTTTTACATATAATCTGAGGAGTACCTAGAAGAAGTTAATTGAGTACTGAAGAGTTGAGTAATAAAATTCTTGTCTATGATTCTTATAAAAAATAACCTTAATTCTGACTAGACTAGGATTATAAGAGCTAGATTGTCATAATTTGTGGTAGCATTTAGTCTTATCATTTAATAGCGGACAATCCCACAGGTCCTAGAAGACCTAAAGAACCGATAAACCTTCAAGAAGCTATCCAAGCATCAAGTTACCAACAGCCAACCATATGGAAATGATATAAGCTGTTATTTATAAGCGATTTCGTTTGCAGCTCTTTTTTCAGCTCTAAAACCACACTTGGGAATGGATAAATATTTGACTCAATAAATATGAGTGAAAGACAAAATGTACCAACTTTGGTCGTTGTCAATGGTTTTTTCATATTATAGAGAGAAATCTGAGATCAGACTGGCTCAATTGATAGGTATATATAGAGACCAGGTTTAGCTATGTATAACTAATTTAGTATCACTCAAAGAAATTACTGGTGAATAGATTGCTATTTCTTTTACCACGTAAACACGGTTTTACTCTAATAAGATATGGCTATATCTTAATTAAAGTTGGCTCATTCTGCTGCATCTTGTTTTACACAGGTTTTAATAGTTTCACCATTATGGATTAAAAACTGATACATTTCATAATATAATTTAATTGGGGATACTGGAGTAGATAAAATTTCTACATAGTCAAAACAATGGCACT
>VALG01013101.1:35374-47917 GCA_009835305.1 Ipomoea purpurea
TATATGTAGCAGTTAAGATTAGCTTTTCTTAGGTATTTGGTTTTAGTATTTTCTTGCCCTATTCCCTCAACCAAGGTCACAACATCCGATTTGACATGATATGATTGTGAAAGGGTTAACCACGATAATTCAACGTCTATTAGGTGATTCAAGTTTTAATATTTTCTTATATAGGGATGAATAAGTTAATAAAATAAATTTATGTAAAAATATAATATATATAACGTTTTAAATTTAGAAAATATCCCAAAAGGCAAAAGAATGAATCCAGCGAAAATTCAAGTCATGTGTAACACACTCTCTTTAAAACAGGTTCGCTACCTCCTGAAGGTATTAGGTGCGTTATAGCACTAGTGTCACAAGTTAAAAATTGATTATAGTAATATAGGTGAACACTCAAGCTCTATTATTTTCGACGAACTAGAACAACAGCAGAGCACTTCGAAATTTATCATAAGTGTTGGCAAAAATTCAAGAAAAATATTTTTGAGAGAGGAAAAAAAAGGATTTTGAAGGGTTAGAAATTAGCTCCAAAACAATCTGCCCAAAACAGGTTTTTATTGGAGATGTTCAAATACTTAGCATTAAATTGACATTAAATATCCAATTAAAAAAAAAAAAAAAAAAACAAATTATAACCTCCATAACTAGCCATTAAACTAGAAAGGTTACTTACGAAAGTGAAATTCACTTATCAGATCGTACATTTTAGAAGTTAACTTTTCAAACGAGTGGCATGTTTTTGCAAGGTGCTTAGACACTTTCCGGTGCAGTTAGAAAAATATATATTTAATTATTTAATTTTTAATTCCATATTCAAGTGATGCATTTCAATAGTTTAATAATAATAATATTTTAATCGATTAGTGATATAAATGGTTTTCGTAACTTATATTGGTGCATAAAAAGTTATAATTGTATGTACTATATATTCATGTTAGAATTGGAACCTAAGCTAGCTAGCTACTAGAACACTATTAACTTTATTTATTTATTTCTCTTCTTTTGTTTAATTTTACACAAAGACTATCTATAGCAATAACAAATGAGCCAAAGGGAGGAAGGGGGCAGCTGCCCCTCACCCCACTCCATCCATATATAACCTTTGTATGTATATATATGTATGTATAGTACAAGGTTTAGTATTAATATAAATACCAGATGAATGTTTAACGAAAAGTGAGTTAGATTATTGGTAAAACATGTGTTTGTTATATTTGAAGGTCATGGGTTTAAATTTTGGCACTAATACATACATTTTCATAGATGTGTTTTTTATCAAATTATTTTATCAATTAATGCTTCAATACCAACCATAATAACATCTTTTATATAATAATAATGAGATGTGTAATTTATAATGTATTTGTTATTCAAATTATTTTACAAATTAATTATATTTCATAATTTTGTTATGAAATATTTTTATAAAATTTTCGATGGGTTTTATTTTTGCTCATATCCAACAATATTTATACATATGATTTTTTAGATAATTTTTTTCAAATATCTCTTTTGTTTTAACGTTTCGCCTTCCCTGGAAAAAAAATAGGGATCCGTTCCCTTGCTTTTCGCCCCCTCACGAAATTTCGGGCTCCGTCCCTGAATATAATACATGAGCAAATTACACTTTTGGTCCTGTGACTATAAGGGGTGTGTTAATTTGAGTACGTGACTTTTAAAATTAACAATTTAGTCCTTTAACTATCATTTTTTTAGCAGATTTGGTCCTCCGGTCCAAATTGCGTGGAATTGTGGCCGAAAAGACGTTCGACTTTTAAATCAAATATTGGTGGGGTAATTCGTTCAACAATTAAAAAGACCGAATTAGCCCCCACCAAATTTGTTTAAAAAGCGAACGTCTTTCCGGCCAAATTCACCGGCAATTTGGCCAGGAGGACCAAATCTGCTAAAAAAATGATATTAAGGACTAAATTTAGTTAGTTTTTAAAAGTCATGTACCCAAATTAATACACCCTCATAGTCATAGGACAAAAGTGTAATTTGCTCTATAATACATGGAAGTTGGTAGGAAGATTCAAGGTAGAAATATAAAATTTCCTTATCATGACTTTTTTAACTCACTCAAAACCTCGTGGATGATTGGATGAATAATGAAGTTTGATTTTCTATTGATGTTCCCTTATTAGCTTATTTGGACTTCATTGCCACAAGAAAAATACAGTAAGAGACCGTTATATACCAATTTTTACAACAAAATGTTCAAAACTGGTACCCAGAGGAAATAATGGTCTCATATACGAGTTTTTGCCTTAGCAAATATATGTACTCCCTTGGTTCCCCTCCCCCTCACAAAAAAATTGATCTAAAAATTTCTTTAAAAAATTTCATGGTTATACCATTGACTTACAAGGTTCTTTAGTGTATAGGTGCATTCTTAATTTTAAATCATTTGCAGGCTAGAACTGTGTATATAAGATTCAACTCTTCTTGACAATATAAAATGTAACAGACTAACTAATATGACCACTATATTTAAAAAATAATAATAATAATAATTAAAAAATTGAGAGGCGTACCATGATATAATTGAGAAAAAGAGTTTATTACAAAATGTCTTCTAGATTGTAATTGAAAAAATTTAATTTGTCAAAAGCCTGTGATTAGGGGCGAAAAGTCCTATAAGTCTTATTATATCGGTAGAGTCATGATCCACAGAGGCTAGACCTTTGCTTACTGTTCCCACACGCTGTGGGTGAGACTCGATTCCTAGTTATAGTTTTCAAACTTCACCTCTATAACCAGTTGAGCTGCCTATGCGGGCTTTGTGTCTTTATACATAATCTATCATTTAGGAACCAACTGATCGTGCTGCTCGTACTAATTTAAATATACACTATTAATAATCTAGAAATAGGAAGGTTCGATCATCGTAACAATGAACCTAGTCATCATCATCAATACTTAAAGTCAATCTCTTGTGAGACAATTTTTAATGTCGATAGGATTCAGTCAAGGAAATACATTTGAGCCTAGTGTCCTTATCCATCTACACAAAATCTATTGGAATTGAAATGTTGGTTCCACTTGGAATACGATTGTTTTGTTTAATTCAGAATTATTTATAGGTATTAGGTTGGCAATTTCCTGCTTTGATCCATTCAAATGATGGGTTTTGGGACTCTAGTCGTGTGGATCACGGTCTAAAATGACATCATTTTAATGTTAAAAATTCTAACTACTACAGTGAAAGGATCACAACTGCAAATATATAACTTTTTGTTCAGGATCATAATTTTAATTTTTTAGTTATTTATAAAAGTGATTAAAAATTTTAACAACTAAAGTGAAAGGAAATAAAGTTTTTCAATTTGTCAAACCATGTTTGAAACTTTCGATTACCCATCAAGATAATGTATCACTTATTCACTTTTTTTTGTCACATTGAATAACATATTTAATAATCGTAACTTTTACCGTAAAAAAAATCTCATACTCGTGCTCTCCTTCATCATTAACGAGTTTAATTTTTGATAATATTTTTAAATTAAGTTTATCATATACAAATCTTTTTAAGGTGATTTACCTTTTATGTTTGATTTGTGAACAATTACATACTCACTAAAAGTGCGATATATCCGGTGATCTCCTCATAAATTAAAAAAAAAATCAAATTATCTCTTACATTATGTTAATTCTCACAAATTTGCATTTTTTTTTTTTTTTGCCAATATTCTGATCTAATTTCATTTGTTTTAAGACTTCTTCACTAATTAAAAGATCACATAGTTACGTTATGTTTCATTTTTAACGTATATAATCCAAAGTCCAAACCATTTAGTCACCTGTGCAATATTAGAACGGGTATGCATTACTCGAAGATGTGGACATGTTTGATATGTTTGGTCAATTTACTACAGTAAAAGGCTAAATAATAAATTATAATTATCAAAAAGAAAATGGTTAGGTCCAACTAACAATATAGACTTGTGGAAGGTCCAAGTTCTCGAATACATACTAATTGTTGTGTCGGGATCGGATTCACATACACCAAGTATAAAAGTACAAAATATGGGTAGAAAAATAGTACAAAGCTCGAAATAATATTAGGAATCAAATTCTGATATGCGGTTAGAGGTTAGGACTACAAACTATCAGGTTAAGGAGGTTATTATGATCTCAAGGGATGATGCCTTAAAGGGATTAAGGGTGTCTTATATAGTGTAGAGGACATTCCGGATGGTTAACAAATGTACGGCATCGACAAGTCTTCATTTTTGGCCACACATGTGTCCCCCCCACTACTTTGCTTCCAACATACTTTTGATGTATAAGTGAAGCTTCCTGCCTTTTAGTATATAAGATAAATAGTAGATTGATTGATTGGGGTATATATATATGTTGCCTTGTTGAGGTTGTGGATTTGATACTCTTTAGTAACATATCCTTTAATATTTAACATATTTTTTGTCACATACTCGTGCTCTCCTTCATCATTAACAAGTTTAATTCTTGGTAATATTTTTCAGTCAAGTACATCATATACAAATCTTTTTAAAGTGATTTACCTTTTATGTTTGGTTTGTACATGAATAATTACATACCCACTAAAAGCTCGATTTATTCAGTGCACACATTTTATGTTGCGGCCTTGTTGAGGTTGTGAGTTTGATACTCTTTAGTAACATGTCCTTTAATATTTTGCTCTATGCTTCATTCTTCATCCCCTTGTAATAAAAATGGACCTCACTTGGGCCAAGACTTTCTCAATAAAATGGGTCATCGGGGTCCCATGGCCCATCCTGAGTCCCCCAATCGTTATGCTATGGACCCGTGTCCAGCATGCATGTTGGACATGGTAACGGTGCCGTTAGTGGCACCGTTTCTTCCCATTTTTATATATAAAAAAAAATAATTCAGACCACTTTGTTATAGGAGTATCATGTTCATAATATCACTATATATTCATAATTGTAAGTTCATAATGTTAGAGCTCTGTGTCATAATTGCATAACTGTACACTCATAATTCCGTAACTGTACATTCATAATTCAATAACTGTAAATTCATAATTTTCAAAACTCTAATGTTCACAATTTTAGACTCTAGTTCATATTTATCACTATATGTTCATAATTGTAAGTTCATAATGTCAGAGCTCTGTGTTCATAATTCTATATACTGTACATTCATAATTGCATAACGTACTCATAATTCATAAGGTACATTCATAATGCCACAAACGAATAACACCGTTAACGGCGAGGCAAAATTAAATTATTTTTGTTTTAACTGGAGGCCGCATTTTTCCTTAAAACGACTCGTTAGGACTCGTGTCCACCAAGCATTGTGGACAGCGAGTTCCACAACACTAATTTGCCGAGTCCCCACTTTCTTTGGTTGGTCTTTGAGGGGCAAAGAAAGTATAGACACACCGACCTTCTACCGGCTTGACCCCCCCCCCCTCTTCTAGATAGTTTGGTGCTCGGATCATAGGAAACTAATCTCTCACACGTACCATGCAAGAAAAAGAAAGAAAAGATATTAATATTTCAAATCAAATAAAAGTCATCCTTAGTAGAGGATGTGAGGACTAATCTTGTGCGGTCATTTTTAATTGGATGGCAACGGGTTGATTTCCTAAGATGACATGGATGATTTTTTTATATTACTTTTTGTTAAAGTGGGGGTTAGTAATTTCCTTTGTTTTTTTTTTTTGTTTTTTTTTTAGTGTGAACTATGGTAATCCATTGGCCAAATTATTTCCTAATTTCTTGATCGAGTGTTTTCCATGCAAAAGTATCAGATATTTTTATTTGATTATAATATTGTCTATATTGGGAATGTTGGTTTATACGTACACACATCTTTGGTAGTACGGTTGTGCATTCGGGTGTGCAGGTTGTGCAACCAGTTATTATGAGTTGTGTATCGTAGGTTGGGTGAGATGTGCATTTTTTCGGTGCATCGTAGGACATTGGGATGCCATTGTAGATGTTTTTGGGCGGTGTTTGAATGCACAACTAGAGATCAGAGTTATTTATGCACAACACTCTGTATAGGAATGAACAATATCATGTATATAGGAATGCACAGATTTCTAATTAGACTAATTTACCCTAACTTATATTTTTTAATATTTTAAAGGAATTGTTCATCGATCCATGTATTTTGTTTCTTTAATCTCCCTTGCATCATTATGATTCAATGGTCAGATTATTCCGCACTTCCTCACCTTAGGGATGAGTTCTCATGTGAACCGTACCGGACCCCTATATATATACTCCCAAGGGTTTTTTTTAATAGATCGTTATGCTGTGCATCCGTATGCCCATGCATGGTACATCCTGCAGCATAATTTGTCTTTTTTAATTGTTTTTACAAGAAAAATTTAATCTCGAAAACTTCTATATACCATTGAACTACAAAGTTGTTCAATATATTTCTTATTAAATAAATTGCAGGCTATAATATTGTATATATGATTCAACTCTTGATGTTGTTGCAGGACGTAATATACGGATTAATAACATTAAGACAAAAAAAAAAAAAAAAAAAAAAAAAAAAAAAAAAGTAAACATCGCTTGAATTGAAGTAGCCGGTCTTGAAAGCTGTACGCAACACACTTGATGACTAATTCATAGAGAGTTTTATCTATAAATACCCACACTTCCTTTTTCTTCTTCAATTCATCATTTTTTCAAACAATATTAGCATTATTATTTTCTCTTAGCTTCTTCTATTCTATTCTTCTCTGCCATACATTATGGCTCTTCGCTTCCTTATCCTTGCTTTAGCCATTTTGGCTATGGCTGCTTCATTTGCCCATGCATCTGATCCCAGCCCATTACAGGACTTTCTGTGTTGCAATCAATGATTCCAAGGCTCCTGGTAATTATATAATTTCCCAATTTTCACTTTGACATTTCATTTTCTAGGTTGTTTGTGTTTTGAATTGTCACTATATATAATGTTCTCTTTTTATTTGGCAGTGTTTGTCAACGGAAAGATTTGCAAGAACCCAATGGAAGTTGATGCTAATGACTTCCTCTTCCAGGGCCTTAACAAGCCTGGGAACGTGTCAAATCCGCTTGGATCCGCGGTTTCTGCAGTGAACGTGAATAACTTAGCTGGACTGAATACTCTTGGTATTTCGCTAGCTCGTATTGATTTTGCACCGTATGGTCTCAACCCTCCTCACACCCACCCTAGAGCTACCGAAGTCCTCACGGTCTTGGAGGGAACCCTTTACGTTGGATTCGTTCTTTCTAATCCACCACCAGGAATGAAAAACAAGCTCTTTACTAAGACATTATATCCCGGAGATGTTTTCGTGTTCCCGCAAGGTCTCATTCATTTCCAACTCAACGTTGGACATTCAAATGCCATTGCTTTTGCAGGTTTGAGTAGCCAGAACCCAGGAGTCATTACCATTGCCAACGCAGTATTCGTTCTGATCCACCAATTGATCCTAAAGTTCTAACTAAAGCCTTCCAAGTTGAGGACAAAGTGATTGATATCTCCAAGCACAATTTTGGTATAACAACAATAACTAGACAATTGAAGCTGCTATAAAGATAATATTATGTATCCTATGTTCCCATGGATCTAGGAATAAAAATCTCATGTACTACTTTATGTTCTGAGTGGATTATTGTCGTCTAATAAATTAAAATAATGTATGAAATATGGATTTGGTCTTTATGTTTTATCACATTGTCAAATTTTTATTATCATTTTTTTTTTCAAATTTTATATTTAATTATGTTTTGAAGTTTTTTGTCAAGTTGCATCTAAAGTGGATGTATGTATTGGGCTTTTGTGTGTGCTTTCTCAAATCAAGATTTATCGTATTGTTTTCAAAATTGGATGGTCATAAATTTCATCTAAGATTTTCAAACTTACTTTAATATGGGAAAGCTCGCATCTGCTACTGAAAGGCACTAATAAATTATGTAAATCAATCTAAGGTGTTCATAACTAATCGACTCAAATCAAGAAAATTAATATGTTAGCTGAATACAATTCAAAACATGTAAACCATAATAATTATTTCTAACATCAAGTAGTGGAAGCATAGAATCAAGTCATCAAATATTCCTCCAACCATAGTTGATACTTTCATTGCATTATTTCCTCAAGAATTCCAATGGATTAAAATTAGTTACGTTGTCTACCACTTTATCTCCTGTGTAACTATATGGTGTAGTGTGTCACAACATCATAAGAGCAGTGGTAGGATCATGTACTTATATAGTCTACGTGCCATCAGTATAGGTTACGTAACGAAAACGTTACGTCTATTTCAAAACCATAAACATAAAGACCATAAATGACCTATTAACGTACTTGCAGTATTTTAGTGCCATAATGAAATGAAAAATGTTACAGATAGACAGTCATACAAGATGTCGAACTTAAAATCTTGTAATTATCAAACTAACCTATCCAATTAACTTGATAGAGATTATCCCTTTAACTTTTATAATGGGTAAACCAACCTAAGAAAGCAAAACCTAAATTAAACATTCACACAAAACGATGGAGTAAAATAAGTTATTACAAAATGTCTACTCACAAATTTCATCTTCTTGAATCCAAAAAGTAGATTATTTAATTAAATCATTAAATATAATTTTAGTCAATGGGATGTTATATTATGAAAAATGGAAAAAAAAAAAAAAAAAAAAAAAAAAAAAAACTGATTGAAATAGAGGCATACGCGAGCTGATACTGTATCTCGTTAATTTCCATATCTTGTAGGTAGCCGCCAGAATAGAATAATTGATTTTAAGCTGGTAAGTTGTTAACTGTTAAGTGCTTATTAGCTAGGCGGCCAGCAGTTAGTTAATATGATCTCTTATTCATTAAAAAATTAATTCAATATTTAAATGAAGCTCAGGTTAGAAACACCGAAAATGATTGATTTTTTTACAAAAATATTTTCATTTTCTGGTGGTTGGTTGAAAGTAAAATAAAAAATAAAAAATAAAAAAATTATTTGACTGAAAATTAAAAAATTATATTTTTCAATTTGGTTCTTTTTTCTTTTCTTTCTTTTTTTAAAAAAAATGAATATAAATCTATTACAAAGTTATTTCGATTTCGCACTTATTTAGGGTGTGTTGGTTGACAGGTTTAGCTGGGTATTAAAGTGATTGGTATTGTTAGGTTGATAGATTTTTACAACACTATTATGAGTTTCAAATTAAATACCCCTTAATTGAAAATTCATACCCAAAAAAATAAGAGTATCATCCCCTTTGATTCCCTTATTCCTTCCCATCCCCTTTGATTAGTGCTTTTAGATTTTTGTTTTTATTTTTTTGTTCATATTGATGTTTTGGATCGAATGTCTTTATATTAGAATCAATTGTACGTCTCGATTTTGTGTTCTTGTATTTTTAAAGTCTTTATTTCACATTATAGGATCATACATAATCAAACAACATTGATTTTTTTGGTACATACCAAACAACATTGATAATCATTCTCATTCCACCCTATCACCAAACATGCAAAAATACTTCACTAAAATCCATTACTATTTACCAAGTATTTGATACTCATTCCGATTTCAATTTCCATGTACGAACCAAATCACACCTGAGTATTATTTTTAATGATCGAATATGTTACTATAACCCGGGCGTTTGGTTGGAGAGGGGGAATTACGTGGGAAAAGTTTGCAATTCCATGGGGAGATGAATTACTGGGAATATAGTGGAATTTAAATTCCAAAGTTTGTTTGACATGAATAGAATTACCGGAATTTCAATTCCAATGTTTGGTATACATGGGAATTGAAAGGGAATAAGTAGTATAAAGTCCAAAATGTCCATTGTTGTTGTCAAGCATTAATTTTAGGTTAAAAAAAAGGGATGGGTAGTTTTGACTCATCAATATCTTTTTTTCTTCCTAAAATCCCAGGAATTAAAATATCAGGGGGGGGGAGGGGGGAGGGGGGGACATGGGATTTTAAATGGTCTGTTTGGTTGGGCGTAATTTGGCTATAGTTGAATTCAATTCAGTGGAAGCCACAAAGCCCACAATTACGCCGTTTGGTTGGAGGGACAAAATTGCAAATTCCCTCCTTTTACTGAATGCATTATGGGCACCCCCCTATGAACTTGCAATTCGGTGGTTGTGCGAAAAGGGAAATGATGAAATGACAAAAGTACCTTAATTATTACTACTATTATTATTACACAAGGGCATTTTAGTCTTTATATCACTTCTTTCCTTCCCTACCCAATAATTCTATTCATCTCTACCAAACAATGTAATTTGAATTCCTACTTTATTCACACCTTATTCTTTTCCCACCGAATTGCAATTCCTTTCCACCCTAATTCCTTACTCCCAACCAAACGCCCTGTTAATTCCATGAAAATGGGGGAATTGCAATTCCTTTCAACCAAACAATGAAATTTTGTGACCTTTGGAATTAGGTGGGAATTAAGTGGGAAGAGAATTTAAAATCTTTCAACCCAAACGCCCTAAAGTATCTTGGCAACTAGGTGTCTCTTGTTTCGAGGTGTCCCCCCTCCATATTCTGATATTTTAAAAAAAAAATAAAAAAATAAGTGTCTTGACAAATTAATTCGTGCTTAATTTGATTCATTTTATTACTTAAGGTCTAGTATTTACGATTTAGATTTAAAATTTGTCTTTTTTGTTGATTTGATAAAACCAGATATGCATATTTAGTTGTTAAAAATTGTGTATTTAAGTGTTCAAGTTTGCATAGTGAAGTTGGTCATAATTACAAAATTATCACTATATTTTTTTAAAAAAAAAATCTGACCAGATCCATCGAATTTTTACAGATATAAAAACTGGGATTGATTCTTATTTCTTCCTTATGGTATAGTATATATATAAAAAGCACACCTAATAATATGATGATTAAGAAAAATAGAGGCATAACATGATGTTGGATTTAGTACGGGATTAATGACAATTAAAAAACAAAAACAGGTAACTGTCCTGAGAGGTATATCCAATAGAGGCGTTGAAGTTGTTGGAGACAGATTATTTAATTATTGATTTAAAAAACAAGAAAACATAGCAGACGACCTAGCTTTAGCTTGATGAGTCGAGAATTGAACCAGTATGCAATACACTTATACACCTGACGACTAATTCACACACAATTTTATGTATAAATACCCACCCTTTCATTGCCTCTTCTTCATCCATTATTAATCTTCTATTGCTCTTTAATTTGTAATAACATTATATTATATTATGGCTCTTCGCTTCCTTATCCTTGCTTTTGCCATTTTGGCTATGGCTGCTTCATTTGCCCATGCATCTGATCCCAGCCCATTGCAGGACTTCTTGTGTGCAATCAATGATTCCAAGGCTGCTGGTAATTCAATAATTTCCCAATTTTCACTTTGACATTTCATTTTCTAGGTTTTTGTGTTTGAATTGTCACTATATATAATGTTCTCTTTTTTATTTGGCACAGTGTTTGTCAACGGAAAGATTGCAAGAACCAAATTGGAAGTCGATGCTAATGACTTCCTCTTCCAGGGCCTTTAACAAGCCACGCGGAAGTGTCAAATCCGCTTGGATCGGCGGTTTCTGGCTTAAACGTGAATAACCTAGCTGGACTGCAATACTCTTGGATATTTCACTAGCTCGTATTTATTTTGCACCCTACGGTCTCAACCCTCCTCACACCCCCACCCTACGAGCAACTGAAAGTCCTCACTGTCTTGGAAGGGCCACCCTCTACGTTGGATTACTTCTTTCTAATCCTCCACCTGGAATGAAAAACAAGCTTTTACTAAGAACAATATATAATGGCATGGAATGTTTTCGTTGTTCCCAGAGTCTCATCCATTTCCAATTGAAACATCGGACATAAAGCCATTGCTTTTGCAGGTTTGAGTAGCAGAATCCAGGAGTACATTACCAATTGCAAGCAGTGTCTCGTTCTGATCCCCCAATTGATCCTAAGTCTAACTAAAGCCTTCCAAGTTGAGGGACAAAGTGATTGAATATCTCCAAGCACATTCTGGATATAACAAAACAATAACTAGACAAATATAAGCGTGATATGAGATGAATATTATGTTTCCTACGTTTCAATTCCTTGGCTACAGGAATAACAAAATCTCAATGTACTACTCTATGTCCTGGTGTAATAAAGTAATGCGCTGAAAATGTGGATTTGCCTATTTTTTTCATTATGTATTACCTTTGTTTTAATTTTCCCTTTTGTAAATTTATAATGGAAAAACTAAGAAAATAAAACTAAATTAAGAATACCACAAAAAATAATCATGTAATAGAATTACAAAGATTTTTTTATAAAATGCATGTCATTTCAAGTGTACTTAAACATTTGACAAAGCCTTGAAGATGGAGTTGGCATAAAATTTCCTCCAACAATATTTCATTTCTCATCTTAATCTATTTAAATTACATAGGATTAGGAAAAAGGCAGAGCATCATTCTTTTTTCATTTTCTTGGGTGACACCAGAAAATAGTAACTACTATCTATTGGTAAACATGGGTAAATCTCATTTTTTGACTTAATAGCTCGCCATTAGGGGATCAACACCAGA
>VALG01013102.1:0-12036 GCA_009835305.1 Ipomoea purpurea
TTGTGTGTGGTGCGTGGATATAGAGGGGTCAAACGGCATGCTATAATGCGTTGGTGTAATCACTATGGTACAATTTCCGCGAGTGTTTTTTTCATCCAATTTTAGATTATATTTTTTTATTCTCAATTTTCCACTTCTATATTTTTATATTTGGGTTGTAGACTATAACATTTTCATTTCTTTGTTAATTTTACCTCCTCCTTTTTTTGATAAGGATTTTAAAAGGGAGAATGGGAGAGTCAATCGGCTCAAGGGGTAGGGGGTGTTTTGGATGGATATAATTTTGCATATAATTATCATTTGGTCTTATTTATGATTTGGATACTTATTATATATATTAATCATTTTTGGCATATTTGCTATTTTTACTTATCGGGTTTAATCCTTATAGTAATTTAATAAAATCACTAAAATATTTTTCTTTCCCTTTACTTTTGAACAATAGAATTATATAAAATAATATGGATTTGAGAAAAAAATAATTAAAAGGTATTATTAGTGTATATCATTTCATTATTTGGATAATTTTTATTTAATTATTAATTCACACACACCATTTACAGATTATTAGTACTTATATTTAGTTTGTTATATATATTTATTATTTACATATTATTTATTTATGTTTTACATTATATTTAATTTATTGTTAATACTTTATTATTATAATTTATTTATGTTTTTTTATTCCAACTTATTAAATATTACCCGGCATGAACGATAATTTTTTTTATTATATTTTTACACGACTATTATATTACAAATTTAATAAATTTAAAATGATATATATATTTAATATTAAAATTAATATTTTTTACAGAATTATCTTTTTACCAAACCGTTGTATTACGTAAGTACACATTTTATTTAGACATTAGTGAAAAAGTATCCACTAATTAATTAAATAACCCTACTATATGAATTGACACACTATCTCTTGATAGGATACAATTGGACTAATTGTAATGCATCAGCTAATTAATTATCCTGTCCAGTAGACGCTCACGCGTGATACTAACTATTCTGATATGTACCTTAAGAATCAAAAACGAAATTGAAAGAAGACATAAGTGAAAAAATAATTTTATAAAGGACACCTGAGATAAAATCGGTGAAAAATTAATTAAATCAGCCTAATTTGTTTAGAATGTTTGCTTCTCTTTATCAGTGATTTAGTATTTTTTTTATTTGTAAAATAATACGTTTCAAAAGGCAAAAAATACAAATAAAATTAAGGGCAGCATTACAGGTTCTGTTATGATTGGGTGAATAATATTGCTAATATGCTGCGTCTAATCATTGTCAAATAACAATTCTTCCAGTATTGACTTCATTGTATAAATTTTGATGTTTAGAGAATGTAAAAAGACTTAAGGAAAATGTACTATTTATTTAACATATTTATTAATATCATTATTTTTCTTAAAAATTATATCAATATAGAGTTAGATAATATAAATAAATGGTCAAAGTTTCCTACAAAATTTTGAACATATTGTAATTCTTGTATGAATATTATTATTGATTCTGAAGTTGTTATCTGTTGCTTTCACGGTCACAAAATCAATTATTTTCAACCACATTTAGAATATTGTAATTCTGTCAGATTTTTCAAAATGAAACAAGAGTAATGTTAAGGAATCTCATATTAACGTTAGGAATTATGTTATAATTACTTATTATGTTTGATACGCATTTAATTTGGCAAGTTAAGTAAATACGATCATTTGATAATTTTAATTCTTAATATAAGATAGTCTTAACTATAAAAAAATAAGAATAATTAGTAATTATCCGATTATGTGATTAAAATATATGAATATATTGATATATACAAGAATTTGAAATATAGAATTTTGTATTATTTTTGAATATATAAATAAGGAGTGTTAAGTACAATATAATTATTAGGAGATCAATAGAAAATATAATATGTTATATTGAAATAAAAATTTTATTTATATATATATTTTGACATTTTAAATGAAGCTCTGTTTATTCCTAACTCATTCTCATACTTATTAATTTATTGATCAATATATACCACTAAACGTCCATATTTTTAATAAAGCACTTGTAATACAATAAATAGGAGATAGCATAATTTGTATTAAATCATAACGAATCCATAATATATATAATTAATTCAAATTTGACAATATAAGAATTTATGAATGTTGAAAAGACGAAATGCGAATCTAATTTATATTGGAAATGCAGAATGAAATAATATAATCAACATAATCAAGCCGACTCAGCTGAGTTGGCCTGATCGACCGAGTTGGCGATATAGGCCAAAACGCAGGATGGGTGCAGCCATAGCGCTATAGGCAGACACGATGATATTTGCAATACTCATATGTATATACTCTCATTATTTATAATTATTATGATAATTAGAATAATTTTTTTTGATAAACATTTGTAGATACATATTATGTTATTTAATATGTTTTGTTGTAACTACTAAATTAATTATATTTTATTAATAATAAAGTAAAATAGAGTTACTAAATATATAGTGCCAACTTATTGATTGTGAGATTAGGGGTTCGAATAACTTTGAACTTTAAGATATCATTTTCTTATTGAAAGTCATGAATAAGTTATAGGTGAACTAAAAAAAGTTAACGGAAAAAGATAATATATTATAACGGAAAAGTTACACCGGATAATCCATATTTAATTAAAGGATAATATTACTAGTTTAAATCTTATAAGGAAAATTAAAATCTGATCATAATTTGAGCCATTCATTTGATTAAACTTTGAACTCTCCTATTTTTCTTACCCATTATATAGACTATATATACATACTCTTGGACTCTTATTAGTTAATTAATAGTAATAAGTATTACATATATATATTAATAATTTCAGATTCCCGTGCGGTGGGGTGGGGGATCTCCCAGTTGCTGGTCGGTGCAGTTGTGTTCGTTGAATTGAGCCATTATAATTTTGCCTAAAACAATAGTAAGCCCCTGTTAACCAGCTGTAGCGGAGTCAAACCCATTCGACCAGCACCCAGTTAGGACACCAAGTGAGTTCCGGATTTTCTGTTCTAGTATTATTTTGCTCCTAGTTCTCTGTTTGTTGTTTGTGTTCTTATATGTGTATGTTTGGCTGTTTGATATGTTGATCTCTATATTCCTTTTATATATATAATATATATGTAGTATGTTATTTTCTTGATATTATTTTTCTAGTTTATTGTGGGTCTCTGAGATTCTTCTTCTATCATTTATTGTAACTTGTGTCCCATAATTAGGAAATAAATTCCCAAATTCATTTACACAACCGATTTTAGTAAAGGTTATATTGTTGTTTTTTTTTTGTTGTGTGTTTTTTGGTTGTTGTTTGTTTTGCTTTCTTGCCTGTTGTGTGTGTGTGTGTGTGTGGGAAGTATCATTCCATTTCTCAATAGATATATTTGGTCTAGACAACATATCTTATATAATTCCACCTAGACATGATGCACCATATGTAAAATGGGGAGACCATCCACTTCTATAACAATAAGGGTTTCAAATTGAATACCAATTATGTCTAAGAAGAAACACAAAGGTTGCCACTCTCCTAGTGCAAAGTGGAAGAGCTCAATTGATATATATACTAGAATTTCTCTAGAGAAATAATAACTAATATGTAATTTAAAACCCAGTATATTCTTAATATAAACTATCCTACAAAATATAGTAGGTTTCAGTTTGTAGACATCTCTACCTAAAAGGGTTGTGGCTTTCAACCTAATTATTGTGTATTACTACAATAAAATATCTATATCTTGTTTCTTATATTATTATTTCTCTTAAATTATTTTAATTAATTGATGCTCTTATTAAGATAGATATATCTGATCGGCTAGTCTGAATGATACTCTTAAAATTTATTTGCTAAGTTAGTCAAAAATACCCATACCGATCGGATACATGTAATCCCTTAATAGTATAAAGGCGATAGTGGAGTACAGAATGGATCAAAAATACATGTTTGGTTTGATTTATAGCAGAAGTATTAACCTGTCATTTGTACATCCATTGCCAATTATTTCAGCTATTATAATTATTGCTGATGAGTCTCAAACCCTAGACTTAATGACCCTGTATTGACGTGCCAACGTATAGTATACGTACAATTCAAATTACATTTGGTTTTTTGAATTAATTAAAGGTTGTGGTGTGTGGGGGTGGGGGTGGTAACGTGTAATATGACATGCAGCAAAAATTTTATCCCAACCAATTGAATCCCCAACTTTAGGACACCCATTCCCGACTTGATAGAGCATGTGTGGATGAGGTAAATCATGCATGCGCAAAGAAATTCTTTTAAGTATTTGATGGGCAATTATGGAATATCTTAAGGAAATAAGTATATGGAAAATTCTTTAGGAAATAGTGATCGATGGTTTTTCTTGGGTTATGTAAATGCAATGTCGTCCTATTTATTTGTACCTCATTGACTTGGTGGTAATTCTAAAAAATAAGGTAATGAATTACATAAATGTTACTCCCTCAGTCCCGAAATGGATGTCTGGTTTGCTTTAGGCACGCATTTTAAGAAAAGCAAAAAATTGGACTCTCTTTACAATTATACCCTTGTACTCTCTGATTTCTTTGCTACTGTTTCTTCTTCTTTTCTTCATTGCAGTACATTTCTTCGTCTCATTTGCAAACATTTCTTCATCTTTATTAAACAAATACTCCATAATTTCTGTGTTTTCTATTATTCTCTATAGACCCAGTAATTATATCCAAAAAAAAAAAAAAAAAAAACATGAACTTAATACTTCTAAAAATCACATCTGCATTCAACAGCAAGATTAATTGAATTGATCTTGTCGGTTCGTTGTCGAGAATCTCAAACCCAAGCTCTTCTTCAAAGGTCATTAAAATCTCCACGGTGTCCAAACTATCTAAAACTGAGATCTTTTTGGAAATGAGCATTGGGCGTAACCTTAGCGGGATCGACTTTTTGAATGTTCTTGATGACGGTTATGACATGGTCGGTGACTTCGGATTTATCAAGGAGTCTCTCGCTTCTTACAGTCCGATCAGCCAAAAATAATGGGCCCTTTAGGTTAGGGGAAGGGTTCCACAGTGCAATGACTTCCACTCTCAGGTGCTTTAGCAGCCTGCTTCTCATAGAACAGAGAGAGATCGACGAGGAGAAATGGATTTTGGGTGTATTGAAACTCATTTTTGAGATGAGAGGGAGGGTATGATATGAAAGAGATTTTGGTTTGAAAAATAAAAAGCTTGAGAAAGATGAAATGGGTCTGCAGAACTTTTGAGATGAAAGAGATTCTTTGATTGAAAAAATAAAGATGTGTAAAAGCATTGAAATGGGTCCGCAGAAAGGTACACATTTCTCAAGAAAATTAAAAAGTATACTGATGGTTTTGAAAGTCATACGGGTATTTTGGGAAAAAATATACAGGTAAGTGTTTATTTTAGAAAAGTGGACAAAAATTTTAGGATGGATCAAAAAGAAAGACAGATAATATGACACGGATGGAGTAATATTGTGTGTTTGTAGTATAAAAATTGTGAATTTTTTAAAAGGTAATTGTGAATATATAGTATGTAAATTATGAACATTTAGACACAGGTCTACAAGATAATTTGTATATTGTTAAATAAACTTTTAGTGTAATTAAAAATAATACTTTAACATTACTATAATGATGAAATTAAACTGTGATAGAATTAAAATAATACAATATAATTAGCATGTGTGAAAAATAAAATGAAAGAATAACAAAATTGTCAAATGAAATTAGTAAAGAATTGATTACAACAAAGAAAGATTGATACAGAAACCATTATGAATAAGCTTCTAGTATTGAAGAAATGGAGAGTGCGAAAGCCTGAAATCCAGTAAAGAATTGGGCCAACAAAAATTGGGCTTAATAAAAATCGACAGAACTTTGATATAAAATTGGGTAGGGGCCGCGCGAACGCAGGCCCTCTCTATCACAAATTATGACATAGGCTCCACCATTAAGGTAGACCTTAGGTTAACACCCTCCTAAAGTGCAATGGAAGTCATCAACCTAGGCCATGGGCCTTATTGATCGCCCATTGACCCCGTCCAGGTAAGTATGTTACCCAATTGCACTTGGCCCTAATTTATAACCCACCACTCCTCTCCCCCTTTTCTGCTCTACCGATGTGGGAATCTCATATGTAAACTGCTTCTTCTCCTGACTCCTGCTCTTTTAATCTTATTCGTTTCTTCCTTCTGTGTCTTTTCTTTTGCTGCTTTTCTTACTCAGATTACAAAATCTAAATTCCTTAACATTTCTATTGCATAAAAAAGTTAAAAATGGTTCCAAAAATTGATGCATCTAAGAGATGTGTAGTACTAGGATGCAACTCATGGACACGTGGAGGTGGATATGGAATACTAGTCGATGCCGTACACTTGTCAACATTCGGAAGGCCTCTACACTATATAAGGCACTATTCCCTCGTGTTAAGACATCATCATCTAAGCACTACAGACACTTTGGTCTAGTGGTCTCTGGTTTATGCTCTCAACCCAATCACTTGGGTTTCAATTCTTTGTCAATAGCATAGTTAGCTATAGCCCATCCTTTGGGCTTGGTCTTTGTATTTGGACCGTCATTCTAACCTATACATCGGGCTTTGTACGTACTATTTTTTGGCCTAGCACCCTGAGTGATGAAGCTACTATTTTCTTACCACCCTTTCTATATTCTCTGTACCCAGTTTATGGTGGACACGGTTCCAATAAAACCATCAATTATTATTATTTATTATTATTATTATTATTGATGGATTATATGAACCGGGGGTCCGGATTATACAACCCGTATTATATGAATTAATACGAAGAACGAATAAAGAAACGGTAAATATTATATTAATCGGACGTAAATTTGCTATTAGAGGTTTAGAACGTGTAATAACGTGACAGGGTATTGTATGGAAAGTTGAAGATGTCTCTTAGGACACCGGGGGGGTGTTTATATACCCTAACTGCTACAGGCCCGGGCCCTCGGGAGGAGCCGCGGGCCGTGCCGCGGGACCCTCCAGGCGGGACCCGACCATTGACCGAGCACGGAGCTCGGCCGAGCCCATGTCGTGGGGCGGCGTGGGCCGACCGGGGGATCCATCCGTCCCGGGTCTTGACCCGGCTTGCACCGGTTGGCTCTCCGCTCCGGCTCCTGATTATTCCATCAATTATTATTATTTATTATTAATTATTATTATTATTATTATTTTATTATTATTATTATTATTATTATATTATACAATAATAATAAATATTTAAAATCTAAATAAATTTAAGATTTTAATATAGACTATTAATATTGGGACATCTATTTTTGCGCATCGCATAAAAATATTAGTATATTTATAAGTTTGAACCCCGAATTTTTAAAGCAAATGTATTTTACTTTATATATATGAGTATCATTTATATATTTGTCTAGACAAACATATCTTCATTAGAAATACATATAGATAAAGATAATATGTATAATAATAATAATTAAATCTTCTTAATATAATCATAAAACTAAAAGTTAATAATAAATCATTTTAATATAATAAGATTATTGATTTATGTTTTTATTATTTTTAAATTATTAAATATATCATAATTTTAAATTAAGAAT
The DNA here is from genome assembly GCA_009835305.1 of Ipomoea purpurea. Lineage (NCBI taxonomy): Eukaryota > Viridiplantae > Streptophyta > Magnoliopsida > Solanales > Convolvulaceae > Ipomoea > Ipomoea purpurea. The sequence goes on from VALG01013102.1 coordinate 7,646, forward strand.
CAATGTTGACTTTTACTCTTTGTACATCATGTATATAAATGCCACGTAAATATATATAAATTAAATACATGAGCAAAATTCCTTATCTCAAAAAGTTGAATCTCCAACCTAAGTCTCCATGACCCGACTTGATAGAGCATGTGGAGATGAGGTAAATCAATGCCATGCGCAAAGAAATTATTTTTGAGTATTGATGGCAATTATGGAATATCTCAAAAATAAGTATTATGGAAAATTCTTAGGAAATATGATCTAATGGTTTTTCTTGGGTTATGTATATGCAATGTCGTCCTATTTATTTGGTACCTCATTGATTTGTTGGTAAGTTCGAGAACTATTGAAAGAATTTGTGAAATAAAAAATAAGGTGAGCCGACCAAAACAAAGCTGGAACACCCGGGGCGGGGGGAAAGAAGAGAGTTCCAGACGGGCCCAGCGAGGCTATAAATAATCGCACACGCAAAAAAAATAATGTTGCGAATCATTGTGGTTTGAGTATAGGAAAAGATTTGTCGAAATTTTTAAAAAGATACAATTCCTGTTTGCATCTGCTATCTTTTAATATGTCTCGAGCTGTTGTGTGGTAGTGTGTGAACACTACACAAATTCCACTCAGGACTTAGGCGCCACAAATCTCCGTCTTCTTTATTTGATGTAATCTTGCAAAGAATAAATACTTTAAATTATATAGTAATGAAATTCGAGACATCTGTGGTAGAATTAAATATATTAGGAACTATAACTGAAATTAGTCATGATCTAAAATTAAACATGAACACAATAAATAATGAAAATTGTAGGCATAAAGAGCCTTCGTTGGAGAAAAATGAACCAAAATTGTCAATGAAATAAGTAAAGAACTGATACCACAAAGAAAAGAAAAAAAAGAAAAAAGAAAATAAAGATTAATAACGAAGCACATGCGAATAATCCACAAGCCTAGCTCATTTAAGAAGATGGGGAGGTGCGAAAGCGCTTGAAAATCCAAGTATAGTAAGAAAATTGGGTTCAACAAGCAAATTTGGCTTAATAAAAGCCCGACAAAACTTTTGGAATTGAAAATTGGGGAGTCGAGGACCCAAGCGACACCAATGCTGAGGTCCCGCCCTTCTTAGGTCAACCAAATTATGACGTAGCTCCACCCATGCACCTAATGTTAGAACCATGTGAGGTTTAGACCCACAGCTTTCCAAAGTGACAATGGAAGTCATCAACCCTGGCCATCTGGCCTTATTCGACTCCGCAGTAACAGTGAGTTATTGACCACGTCAGCTGTAACCGTGATAGTGTTAAATCCAGTCCAGAATTCATCTTGCCTACATTTTCAACCACCACTCACATTCCCACCTTTTCTGGTTCAGGTCGCCGATTGGTGGCAGTATACACATCATAATGTCAGGATGAGTCCTCTTGCTTCTTCTCCTGACTACCTGCTCTTGATTTTCACTGTCTCTGATCGTTTTCTTCCTTCTCCTGTCTTTTCTGTTGGTTGCTGTGCTATTCTTCGCTCACTCCAAGCAGAACAGTAAATCCTAATTATCTTAAAATTTCGCTAGTTTGCAATAAAAAAACACACTGCGGTCTGATGCACGAAACAGGTCCAAAAACTGGACTGCATCTCATACATGAGTGGGCTAAGGCAATCTAGGAATTGAACTCGTTGAACCAATTTCTCTTCGCAGAGATAGTATAGTTATGCATTAACTGCATGATTATGCCCTCGGTCGACGCTCTTCGTGCTCTGCACCGGGGGGCGAGAGAGATTGTGAGCAGCAGAATTATTTATACCAGTGCAGAGGAAATGTACAATCTACGTATCTTCCATATTTATAACATGTAAACCTCAAGGTTTTGAAAGGGTCCTCTGGCGGCTGCTTAAGCAAGGTGCGCCTCGGTCGCGATCGGCCAAACGGAGCCAGAAACATGTCTCGTGGGAAAGTTTCAACCCAGACCCCACGCCCCTTGAATCAATGCCATTGTCTGAGCTCGGCTCTTATAGTAATTGGAGAAAATTCTATTCCAAAGTAGTGTGGATGATTCATATGGGCAAGGCTCACAAGTGTGCTGCTTCCACGCGAAGTAAGTCCAGGCACCTTATTCCGCGAAGGCAACGACACGCAAGAGGGCCTCTATGACTGATAAATTCTACCAAGCCTTGAAATAATGGGAAGTAATACTGAACGAATATGACCCTTATGTTTGGTAAATCGTATTGAGCCCCTGTTAGCTAATAAACCGGCATTAGCATACCCAGGAAACTGATGAGGGGGGATATATAAATGATCTATCCATATATCTTATTTTAATAAGGATAAAGATTAGTTACGATGTTATAATAGGGGCACATATTTATATAGCTATTTATCTTTATGTTTTACCATTTAACTTCAACATTTGTACCAAATAGTTGTTCAAATAAATGGAATTCTTTATTGTAACATGCTCTTATTTATGATATGTCATACATAGATATCTCAATTCTTGCTCTAACACAAAACCCTTATTTCCAAATAAGACATTATAGGTCCATCAACAGAACTAGATGACGCACCAGCACACAGATGAATACTCACATACTGTTATAGACACCGATTTTACATACGACGCGCACCCATACAATACCACACATACACACCATATACGATATGGAGTGTCGAATAAGGATGAACGAATGCCATACTCTTACGAAATAAACGCTCTCTACCAAACCATATGCGATACTCTACCAGAACACACACAATACATGCAGCACATAGACATACAACTACTTATTCAGCAGAACAAATAGCGAGCAAACAACCACCACATACCACCGGACGTCAGGACAACAAGCACACACCTACTCCACCGATGCATTCACACCATCACAATAGACTCAACACCATAATGCGCATAGAATCAAAAAAGACGAGATTATCCAAAAAAAGATCACGCGGCACTTGTATACAGGTTCAACGTGGGTTATCCACTTATTTATGTCATGTTTTTATGCTCTTTATATTTTTTCAACTGAAAAATTTTATTACCGCGTCACCTTGCATCAGACACACACCCAGGCAGGCGGCCCGCCTTCACTATTTGGAAACACCATGCTACGAGATTCCCAATAAACCTAGAATTGTTTCTGTCAACTGACTTAACGGCGCGTATGCTCACGACCGAGTTGAGTGCATCGCATAGCATTTTCTAATATATGAAGAGATCTTAATGAAATTGTAAAGAAATGTTGATAGACCCCCATGGCGCGCAGAGCGGACGAGTGGTATGCAACGCTTTTCCTGTTGACTCAGGCAATTATCGAACCGTGTTGTCATTACATTCATGAATTCTCGGAACCATGTGCATGGCGGAAAGTTAACGTGGAAGGAGGTCCGCCGTTGCACATGCGGAGCGCCGTTGTGGGAAAGAGTTAATTGCATACACATCTTCCCGCCCCCGTTCCCCGGTGTGCCAACACAATAAACCCCTCCTAACCGGATCCTGATTCACTCAATTCATGGGTAAACCGACTCGCATCATTACGGTCGCCCCCCGTTTGTTGAGAGGCCCCCCCGGTCCGATCAATCGCCCTGTCCTGTCCGCTACACGAATTTGTACTAAAAAAAGATTCGGCCACCGGTCGCCCGTGCCCCACGTTTGGAACGCGAAATGAGATTCATTGAATTGGTTCATGTTATCACGGCACGGGAAGAATAATTCTCCCATCATACCAGATCAAGACAAATTAATATAGTATATTGAAGTTCTTCGAGTTATGAGCATTAGTGATTTTCCTGTTATGATGTTGCATACAGAAGGTCTCAATTAGTCAGCAGCGAATATATGCAAGTTCGTTTTTTAAATAAAATAACAATACGCGAGACAACGAAAAAAAGAAATATGTAGATGAATAAAATGCAGAAAAGATGCTTGTTATTATGTATAGTATTTGATCTTATTTTAAAAACTAAATACTTCACGAGTTATGGTACCGATTAATGAATTTCCTGTTATTTTCTTCGCGCAATTACTGAGTTTGGAAAAAATTTTCTGTTATGCGATTATGAATCATTTCTTGTTACAAGCGATTTATGAAACTTTTCTTGTTATGCGTTATGATTTTCTGGTTACTTAATATTTATCTGAAATTTTATTCTGTTATGCGAATTAATTCATTGAATTTCTGTTAATGCGATTTGAAAATTTATAAATTCATGAATCCTATAAACAGAACATAAAATTCATCATATTCTTGTCTGCATCAGAACGCGCGAAAAAAATCGCGCAGTTTAATCACTTAATTAGTCCACATCTCGCGGACCTTAGTTCAAATAATTAATATCTCTTGTGAATTTTTTTTTCGTTTTTCGGTCTTAAAACGGCCTAACACTTCTTGAACCGTAGAATACTGGT
>VALG01013105.1:2885-30732 GCA_009835305.1 Ipomoea purpurea
TGCCTTGGCGATACCCGCTGGGTCCACCCTCTAAAAAAGTCTCTCACAGCTTCCGGAACCCCAGAACTGAAAATATTCTTAAAATAATCCAGAAATAATTACTCCTCATGGGATCGCGCCTCCCCCAACGCAGTCCCCATTGTCATTCCATTAACTAAGCAAATGTATTCTTTTTCCTTTTCGGTGAAGGCAATATCCTTGTGAAAGAATTTTGTATTGGCATCAGCTTCCTTGAGCACAGTGGCCGGCCTCTGCCTCCCAAGTATGCATTCCTCCTGGGCCTCAGTTGCGAACTCGAAGTCTCTATTCGCTAAACTCGGCAAGGAGGCCGAGTCAGTGCGTCCTCCCAAACGCTGTGATTACCCTTTTCAGGCTGCATAATGTTTCCCCATACTTATGGATACCGATCCCCCACCCCCATCGTGTTAACCGGATTTCCACAGTACTGAACACATTCCTGAAGCCCTGCCCCCCTCCCTTCCTGCACGCCTGTTCTACCACACCCCTACATCCCTCATCATATAACCATGCCGTTTCAAACCGAAAACCCTTCTTCTACCCCCATTCCTCCCTACCTCCTCCGTGAACCGTGAAAAAAATGGCTGAGTGGTCTGACTTTCTTGGTTCTCAAAATTCAATAACCTTTACATGGGAATTAATTGCGCACTCGTTCCGTTACCAGGACCTTATCAATGGCCTCCTCCTCAATCCAGTTGCAGTCCCTTTCCCCTTCCCTCCAGGTATATGGTATCCAACCATCGCAGCTGGGCCAATCCGCAATCCTCAATCGTCCCCCCAAAACCTCGAAGAAGGCTATTCGATGTGGATTTCCCTCTCTTCTCAATACTGATCATAGCAAATCATTAAGTCCCTACCACCACCCACGGGAGGTCCGATTTGGCCGCCAACATTCCAAACAATCCCATGATTCCGCACGCCTATTACGGTCCGACCATAGTAACACGTCATTCTCCCAGGATGGATGACCTGTCATAGTAACCTCCAATATCAACGTAGTTTCTTGAGTAACTAAGGAAGCCTTGCCGTATTATTCTTCCTCCACAATAGCGCTAATCCACCACTCCAAACCATCATTGTCAACATAAATAAAACCTTCGAAACCAATCGACGCTCAGCATGATCTCGCGCCACTTTAGTTTCTATTAGAAATACAAAGCGGTTTCTTTTTGGACACCATGTCCACCACCTCTCAAACTGTCTGTGGATTACCCAAGCCACGACAGTTCCAACTCAGCGTACTCATTGGTTGGGGGCTCAGTGATGATCACCGGAAAAAACGAAGAGAAACGCCGGAAAACCTAGCAAACCTAGGGGAGGAGAAAAACTCTAGCAAACCCTAGAGAGGAGATTAATATGTATTGGAGTTTATTATTTATAGTTTTTTTTTTTTTTTTTTTTTTTTTTTTTTTTTTGATCCACGGGAAGGGGAACATCCTTATATCTACGACAATCATTGTCATCATGCACTCTTCTGGCTACGACAATCCCAAAAACATCTACAATCGTCTTTGTCGCACTATTCCCATCCTGCGGGGAACTTCATCAAAATTATACAGTGTGGTTCACGAATTCAAAACGATGTCATTTTTTATATTAAAAAAAAAATGAAATTCATTATTTCATGTGTGTGTTGGAATAATGAATATTTTGGAATAAAATATTGTATTTTATGAGTTAGAATAATGTACTTTATGTGTTAAAATAACGTATTATATGTGTTAGAATAATATACTTTATATGTGTTAGAATCTAATAATGATTTTTTTGGGTAACAAAATGTATTTTATGAGTTATAATAATGTATTTTTTTTCCTATTAGAATAATGTATTTTATGAGTTAGAATAATGTATAATGTAATTTATTATTTATATGTTAGAATAATGAAATTTTTGAGGTAAGATAATGTATTTTATGAATTAGCTTAAATAATATACTTTATGTGTTAGATTAATATATTTTATATGTTAGAATAATGTACTTTATGTGCTTTTGGACTATTGTCCACACAAACAATAGTTATTGCGTGGACTGTGGTCCACGCAGCACAATCCAAAAAAGACGTGGTTTTTGCTTAATTTTATGTTTTCGCGCGTCCAACTGCAACATACATTTTTATAACTCATAATGTACATTATTCAAAAATATAATATACATTATTCTAAAGCATTTTGTACATTATTTTAAAACATAATGTACATTATATTACCAAATGTTTCATTATTCTAACATGTAATTTACATTATTTTAACACATAATGTACATTATTTTTACTCATAATATTCACGATGATATTTTGAACAGTATAGACCACGATCCACACAGTTATATAGACCACGTTTCACACAAAAAATTTGCCACACACTTGTGTAGATGACAATCCATGAAATAATGATTGTTATCCATTGTAAACCATGGATTGTTACACAATTGAAATCAAGGCTTGGACTATAACCTTGTTTTGATCCATGTATACATGAGTAACATCATGGGGCACCCATTATTGTCTCGCTAGTTCCTGTCTTCAAGCCTCAATCAAAGTTGGCAAGACGCCTCTAAGACTATCTCCATACTTCTAATTTATAGTTTTGTGTTTTCTATGTATTAAAAAATTCATATATTTATATAAAATTCTAAATTTTTATGATATATTTCTACCCATAGTAGTTTTTCTGGTATAATAGCAAATAAAATAGTATTTTTAAGATTTCTTATATATTCTATTATTTTTTTTCTTCTAAAATTTTCACATGCCAAAATAAAAGAACTTGTAATCATTCGGATTGCTTTTATACATGAAATGCCATACCAACTCTTTATATTAATAGAGAGATCAGATATGCATGCATGCATATAGTCCAAGTAGCTATAGTCATGGAATAATTAATGATCGAAAGGACCAGACAATAGTTTAAGATTGTGGGGATTATATTATATTCCCTATTACTTTTTAAGAATAAGAAATCACAAGTCACATGGTAGGTGGATTCTTGATTTCCAAGTAAAATTAAAGACTATAAATAAATAAATAAATAAATAAATAAAGCATTTTTGTCATTTATGCTTAATTTTCTTTGTTTCTTGCACTTTATTCTAATCCTCAATACACAATTAAAATGTTTTATAGAAAACAACATGTGTTTGGTTAGGTTAACATGTCTCACTTGCATGCCAACTTTAACTGTTGCATGCACTCATCTTTGTTTTGTACTATGTATATGTGTACATACCCACTCTAACTATGGCTTTAGTTAGGGATGGAAATGGGTCAATCGAGCTGAGCTTTCAGGGGTGTATTTAATTATAACTTTCATGCACTTTAAAAAAAATTTATGAACTTTAAAAGTTTGGAGGTATTCAATTTAAACTTTTAGGGAGTAGGTCAGTATTCAATCAAGATTTTTAAAAAGTTTTTAAAAGTCGGGTGGTATTCAAAAAGTTGTGAATTTGTGTAGACTTTTTAATTTTGGGACTTTTATAGACTTTTCCTTCTCAAATATAAATAGTTGAAATCCAACCATCAATCCCAAGATTTCAAAATTTTCTTTCTACCAACTCGGAAGGTTTTCTCTCTCTATTTAAACTTTATTTTTTTCTCCCTATCTAAACTTTATAAACCTTATACCTAAATTCAATAAAAAAAATTCATCATTATCGTATATTTTCTTCATACCTAAACTCCACAATTTTTCTCTCCTCTAAACATTACAACCTTCCTCTAAAAAATCGAGATAATATTATTTTTGAGAAAATTACACTTTTAGTCCTGTGACTATTGAGGTCTTGTTAATTTCAGTACTCGACTTTAAAAACTAACAATTTAGTCCCGTAACTAAGTAATTTTTAACACATTTGGTCCACCCAGCCAAATCACCGGCCAAATGTCGCCAGAAAATTATAAAACTATTTTAATTTATTTAATTAAGGGTAAATTGGTCATTTCATATCACTTCCTTCTTCTTCCTGGCAGCGACTGGCGGGCAATGATTACTCCAGGCCATCTCATCGTTTGATTCTTCATCGGGACGCCATAACCGAGCGCTAGAAAACCTAAGAGCGAGCGCGGTAGAGACGGCGAAGGAAACGTCAAAAGATGCGAGCGAGAAAGCGAAGGGCATCAAAACAGAGGCGTCAAGAAAGAACTTTCTGGTCGGCGAACAGAGCATTTGAAACCGAGGAAGAATCAGACGGCGGCGTGGCTCGGAGGACAGCTGTTCTCCACCATGGTGGTGCGGAAACGGGCGTGGAGTACGAGGAGCAAGACAAATACGTTTAGGGTTTTGGGTAGTTGCTCCCGGGATGATCTTCACCGGCATGGGAGTCATAGAAATTTTGACAGAGCTCCAAGAATGGTGATCAATTACTAACATTTATGAAATTATTGAATTTAAAATAAACAAAAACACTAATTCTAATTCTGGGTATGTCGAATTCTGGAAGTCGCCGCCGATGGACCCTTTTTTTCAAGACTACCTCTAGGAGCCATAGGAAGAAGGAGGAAATGAGAAATCTTCCAGTGGGGTATTTCTTGAATTCAATTCTGTGCTAAGGCTTGCTGGTATCTTGGTGTCAATACAAAATCTGTATTAGTTGACAAATCTAATGCAGAACAAGTGGGTCAAAATCACTTGTTTGAGTTGTTTCTGCTTGATCGGGTACATAATCGCCATAATGTTTCTGCTTGATTGTGTGTTACCCTTCAGTTCAGAGGGAAAGGTGTGTTTCTTCGCCCATAATCGCTATTTTTGTAGGTGTCGGAGCATTCAGTTCAGAAACAGATGCAAGGAAGAAGAAAAAATGACGTAAAATGACCATTTTGCCCTCATGAATAAATAATTGAAAAAGGTTTACGTTTTTTGGCGATATTTGACAGATGATTTGGCCGGGTGGACTAAATTTGTTAAAAATTGCATAGTTACGAGACTAAAGTTTTAGTTTTTAAAGTCGAGTACTCAAATTAACAAGACCTTAATAGTCATAGAATCAAAAGTGTAATTTTCTCTTAAAACTTCATTATTGCTTGTATATTTTGATTTTTTTTATTTTTTTTCTACAAACTTTTTATCCTTAACTTCTAAACTTCTCTACGAACTTTTCTCCCTAACTTCTTTTGGTCCAGTAGAGTTAGGGAGTGAGTCTAGAGAGGGGAGAGAGAGAGAGAGTGTGTGTGTGTGTGTGTGAGAGAGATTTTTTTTATAGATACCCCAAATCAGGCACCCAGCCTAGAGAGCAGAAAAGCAGTCAGGCTAGAGCATGACACAACACTTGGCAAATCGAGGGAAAAAGCTACATCCAGTATCGCCGCTTGTCATGCGAAGCACACGGGAGACCAGGCCAACAGGTGAGCGCGTACCCAGACAAGAGATGGCTGGCTCAGGCATAGTGACCAGGCCCGATAGTCGACGTGTCCCCGACTAGGTTCCTTTCGGGATTCGAATGGGTGACCAGGCTCTGTAGTAGGCATGTCCCCGACTGGGTTCCTCTCGGGACCCGGATGGGCGACCAGATTCGGTAGTCCCTCAAGAGGGCCTGGACTGTGACACCCCGGAAATTCATTCCATAAAAACTCAAATTAATTCCTTGTGGCTTTACAATTCTTATCCTAATTTCCCTTTGAAATTAGTTGAAGGACCTAGTTGACCAAATTCCTTATCATCTTAATTTGGTCAATGAGTTGTACCTTGGGCTTCAGACCTTGTACTTAGACTTTGTCTTTCTCCTAACAAGTTTTGGGAGGAAGGAGCCCTTTTGGTCATTTCACACAATGCTAGCATTAAAACCCTACCCTAACCAAGGAAATCCAAATCATTTTCAGGATTTCCCTTCTCTCTACATCTCTTTCTTGCTCCTACTCCTCCTTCTCTCTAGGAAATCCTAGAGTTTATCTTCACAAGTTCTTCAAGAAATCCCAAGCCAAGATTCCAACTTTCCAACACTACAAGGCTAGGAATGGGTAAGATCTATCCTTCCCTACCTTTCCCTTACAAGATTTCTCCCATCTTTTCTCTAAATCTTTCTTCAACCTTGTGGGTTTTGGGAGTTTGTAGAAGATATAGTGGTGGGTTGAAGTGCTAGGTTGATCTAGAGGAGCTTTGGTCTTGCTTTAAGGTTGAAGAAGGTGTTTCTTGTTCTATAAGAGGTAACCCATGCTTTCACAAAAACTTATTTTCCACTTGATAATAATGATTGTTGGCTTTATGTGATATTATTGATGTGTTGAGTGATTGATGCATGATCTTGTGATAATGCATGTTAGAGCTTGTATTTTAGGGTTCTTGGATGCTATTTTATGAGTTATTCATAGTTCAAGTCATATCTTTGTTGTGTGGAAGATTTGGGGTCATTTGGACTTGAACTTGGCCTTAAAAGTGCAAAAACAGCGAATGCTGATTTTTGGGTGCAGGGTGTACCGCGGGTGGAGGTCCACCCGTCGCCCCACCCGCGGGGAACATGTTGAAATGGTTTGGGGTTGTTTTCCACCCTTTTCGCCCATTCGTGTGTGATTCTTTGGCCCAGTTTGATTGGATTGTTGAGCTTTTGTGTGTCTCATTGTTGTTTCGTATGTCTAGAACGATGAGTTAGGAATCCATGGTAGGATTTGGGTGTCTTGAATCATGCTTGTGGTCCAACTTTTTGATTCGTTGGATTGATGTTGAGTATTTGAGGTTTGATGGAACCATTTTGGTTTACCCGTTTGATATGCATGCTAGTCTTGGTGTCATTGATGCTAGTATGTGTTGTTTGTCCTTTCTATTGAGGATTGGCAACTCGTGTTGCCAATCATGTTGATGTTGGATTGAGGTTCCATTGTTGTTGTTGAGTATCGTTTCATGTCCTTCATTGAAACCCCTTGATTGAATCCCTTGATGTGATTCCGTGTGTATGATTATTCCTTGATTAAGCTATTGTTGAGCTTATCCTTTGTTGTACACACTTTATGTGGAATCTATGTTGTGTTGTATCTCTAGATTCCGTGTGTATTGACTCTTGTTGGGATGATGGATTGATGCGATGAGATGATTGAGCTAGTAAAGTGGATAGTGTGGGACTTATGTGTGAACGGACCGGTAGTGAAGCTCCGGATGGCCGTTTGGATACTTTACTTGTGGGAAACATGGGAAACTTATCCCCGTTGCCAGAGATTGTAGCTAACCCGTTGAGCTTGGAATCTCAATAGGAGGTGTATACACTTAAAGTTGCTAGCTCTGTTTCCATTAGGTTGCGGTCCTTGTCATTGCGATGACACTATGCATGTGATCCGGGTCGTTGCGATGACTACGTGATACATGTTTGTTGATGATTTCGAGCCCTGCACAGTGATCGACTATGAACCGAGTCGTGGTGCTGACTCCACGGTATATGACTTGGTGTGATGGCGTCCTACGTGGACTTGGAACTCGTTATGGTGTGAATCTTGCCTCTCATTACTTAAGAGCATGTCTTTTATGAATCCTTCTTTGTGTGTTGTACGTTGTACCTTGTTGTTGAGCTTGTTGCTTGTGGTTCTATTGTCTTGTTGAATATGTTGGTCTTTGACCTTTGTTGTGAGTGATTGATGAGTCAATTGATGTTTCATCTCTCGGCTTTAAAATGATATATACTGTATTCCCAGTTTCAACGCTTTGGATTATATCTATGTATATTATGATACTTAAGCCGTGTTGATGGTTACCAACATTATCGCTGACCGGGTGTTATCCCTTTATCTTTATAGGTTGAGTAGATTTGGAGTGCGCTAGTGGTATATAGATAGATTAGTTTTCTTCCTTTATTAGTTTGTTGAGGCCTGTGAGCCTAAGTAGTTGAACTGTTAGACTGCTTAGTAGTTAGCGTTTGCCTGGCACCTAATGTTGTGTAGGTGTGCATAACATCTCCCGAATTTGTGTAGTTAGCTTCCGTTTTTCTTATGTTGATGTTTAGATTGTTAATCCCTTTAAATTAAGTTTTAAAAATTGTTGAAATTCAGGGGTGTTACATGGACTGGCGACCAGGCTCAGCGATTGCAACGTCCTTGCCTGAGTGTCTCAGCCTCCCTGGTCGGGTTACCTCACCCGGCGACCGGTGCGTCCCAGACCGAGTGCGCCCAAGAGCGGCTAGCGACAGATTTAGCGGAGATCCCTTTCCTTGTCTAAATAGCTTCCTTTTCCAGCTTTCGCAGTTGTTACGATTAATTATGGTAAATTTCATAATTGATTTGGCTCTACCTTTTGACATACTTTCCTTGTAGAAAGCTAGTTTCTTGTATAAATACTCCCACAGGGGTCTCTCTTAACTACACCTAGTTCAGTCACAAAACCTAAGGGCCCGTTTACTAACAGGAAATTTTTCGAGAATTTCTAAGAAATGAAAATTGAAAACAGCCCAAAGTGTTTACTATTGATTTTTCTCATTTCAAAATTTGAAAACATGTTTCATTTTTTGCTAGAAATTAGAAAACAAAAAAAACTTGTTTTTCAAAAGAGAAACACACGCGTGAACAGTGAGTAGAGCATCGAATCCTGCCACCAGAATATTATTCTCTCTTTTCTCCTTTCTTCTCTACTTTAATGTCAGCCAACCACCCTCCATTTTCCTTCATTAATTTTGTCTTCTCCTTCACACCCACCCCCTTCTCTCTACTTTACTTTCTTCTCCAACTAACTCCTCTCGCCACTTTCTCACACCCACCGGCGAACCCTCAGGCCATCGTGAATCTGACCGTCAGCGGAGTGCTGCTGTCCGCCGACGCTCCTCAGACCATCGGGAGTCTCCACAAGCTACTACCAGGTAATTTTTTTGTTTTTGTTTTTCTTTTTCGAGTTATAATTAAGAGAATATGAGAACCCAGATTTGGCCCTTTCTTTCTGCAGATTTGAGTTTTTTATGCATTTTCTTTTGTTTTAATTTGAAGAGATTGGATTGTATATAGAGTCTGGATTTGTTCTGTGCTCTCACTCTCACCTTAGCTTCTTTTGTGCTACTGCTAATATCATTTTTGTCATATCAAGCCAGGCCAAAAATGAGGAAATTACCAAATCTATTTCGATCTCTTTAGTGGTTATTTCAACTTAAATTTGATTATAGTTTTGAGGTTTCTATTCTTGGATTACAGAGCTGAGTATTTTTCTTTTAACAATAATAAATAAAAAAAAATTGTTGATGAGCTTGATGTGAACTGAATATAATTGCAGAGAAGAGATAATCGCATCTCATTAATCGTAGGTTCAACCGGTCGCTAGGGGTAATTTGTTAAAAAATTATCAAAGTTTGTGCGTGAACTTGGGGATGGGGGAGCCTGAGATTACCCATGAAGAAAGGCCTCTTTTTCCCTTTTGCATAGGGAGTGTGTGAATTCTGAATCTTTCACCATACACATGGCTTATATCTACAGCCTCATTATATAAATCATGCCCTTTTTCTCATTCCTTCTGTCCATTCATTTATTTATTATATATGCAAATCACTATATTTGCTCTTTCTACCAAATTAGTTTCTGCATTCTTTGCACTATATCCCCCTATTTCCTCTCATTTTTGATATGTCATGTTTTGATAAGCACTTCCTTCATACTAAAGTGTCCTAAATTAATCTTTTCTTCAACTAATATTTGGATTTGATCAGGTGGCATATCACATGATTATAACATAGCTTATTCACCCCAAAAGACAGAGTCACCAAAATCATCTGTTGGATCGTGCCCATCACACGTTCCAGAGTAATGTCCTTTCTAAATCTTTTTTTTTTACTGTACTTGAGTTTGTTTATTTGAGAAATAGAGCTGTTATCCTTTTTTGATCAACTGGCTTATCTCATGATTATAACATATGGTTGCTAGAATTGTTGGTTATGAATTGAATGAATTTGCATTTGCTTAGATGAATAACGTCACAGAAACCAATGATGATGAGGCTAAATGGCCGATACGGCCGTTGTACAATTTTTGAGTATTTTAAATGAAAGAGTCAAAAAAACTGCGGATGAAAGCTTTCATTCAAGCCTGCAGAATGGCAAGAAATTGATCGTGAGGTGACAAAGCCACTGGTTTATGTTATGGGCCCGTAAAACTTAAAGGAAAGATGAATAGGCTGAAAATGTTGTACAATCAGTTTTCTGAGTTAATTGCTCATACCGGGGTAACATACAACCCATCTACCAACACTGTGCACGCATGTGAGGATACATGGAATAAATTCTACGCGGTATGAAACAGAAACTTCTTGTTCTATTAGTTTATAATGATACTGAAGTATTTCATTCAATTGTATTCTTTAATAATATATTATTTATGGTTGAAATAGAAGAATCCTTCTAAATTCAAGGTTTTAAGCGAAATGGTTGCAAACACTATGAGTTAATGGCTGAGGTGTTTGCCCGATATGTTGCTACTGGAGGTCTTGCCAAATCTTCCTCACAAAGGCCACCAAACTCTGATGAGGAACGCGATGATGAAGATGAGTTCTTGCATAGTGCTAAGCCATCATCATTTTTTACTGAAGGTGGTACTAGTTCCAAAGGGAAAAGGAGTTTGGATGATTTGTTGAATGTTGGTGGTAGCACCATGAAGAGCGGTAACAAGAAATTGAGCAGTTTGGCATTGCATTGATACTATTAGTATGAGTATTTCTTCAAAACAAATCCGTCGAAAAGCTAGGGAAGATGCAAGTATGATGAGTACGGCGGCAATGGGTAACCCATACAGTATGAAAGCGTGTATGGAGATATTGAACAGCATGGGTGATATTCCCTTTAAAGCCGTTAATGCATGTATCCAGCAGTGGCAAATCCTGACATTCGTGAAGCGTTCATAGAAATGCGACGACCTGAATGGCAACGTGATTGGGTGTTATCTTTCATTTGAATGTGTTGAACTTGTCTGTTGTTGTTGTTCTTGTTACTGCTTAGGACTATGTGACCTCCTTAATTTGCTAATTGATGACTATGTCTGTAATAACACTTATTTAAGTTTTAAATGTCAAGCTATTTTTGTTTTCACACGTGTATTACACTTCATATTGCAGGGATAATGTCAGAACAGGGTTATAGTTCTAATAGCTCTAGTGACAGTGATGAAGAAGATTATGCACTAGTACTTATCATTATTGCTGCATGTTTTGATGGACGATGTAGAAAGGACTCCATGTAGGACCTCAATCCTTTCAGGTAAAGATTACATAAATGAACTCTTGCATGGAAATCCTACTAGGTGTTATGAATCTTTTAGGATGGCGCCCTTGGTGTTCGAAAAGTTATGTGATAGATTGAAGGGTTGGATGCGTTAAAAGATACAAGACATATATCCTGGAGGAGCAATTAGCAATGGGTCTCCTAGCTCTAACGCATAGAAGTTCACAACGTATAATTGCTGAGCGGTTTCAACATTCCACTAGAACTGTACATAAATGTGTGAAGCGTGTCATACGTGCACTTGTACGATTGGGAAATGATATCATCAAGCACGTGAATAGAGGACCGGTGCAACCAGAAATTTTAGCAAATCCGAAATGGTATCCTTATTTTGAGGTATGGTTAGTAGTTGTCTAAAACTTTAATAAAATTAATGTAATTATTTATGTAAGTGTCTAATACGAATATTTTTACAATCTTGGTGATAGAAATGTATAGGTGCTATAGATGGAACACATGTCGCAGCTTGGGTACCTGCATCAAGCAAAGCACATATCGAGGTAGAAAAGGAGGAATTTTGACCCAAAATGTCATGGCAGTTTGCTCGCATGACATGATGTTTACATTCGTACATGCGGGTTGGGAAGGAAGTGCGAATGATTCCCGCATATTCTTAGATGCAATTTCAAATCCTGGAAGTGATTTTCCATGCCCCGAAGGTAAGAGTATTCGAATAGCTTATTAATTTCAATTATTTAACTTAGTGTAATTTAGTATTTCTTTAAGTATATTCTTTTCTCAATTGTATAGGTTATTACTACGTTGTTGATGCTGGTTACCAAATGCACCTGGTTTTTTAGGCACCATACCGCGCGGGAGCGCTATTCATTTGAATGACTTTCGTGGGCAAGGACGATACGAAATAAGCAAGCCCTATTTAATTATCGACACTCATCATTGCGGAATGTGATTGAGCGGTGTTTTGGACTTTTAAAAGGCAAGATTCCCAATTCTAAAGTCCATTAATGGTTACCCATTGATTAGGCAAAGACAAATTCCTCTTGCATGTTGTGCATTACATATTTCATTCGTTGGAAGATAAGGATGATCAATTGGGTATGATGTACGGAACGCAAGACATGGTTTTGGATGATGGTGGAAGTAGTAGTGGTGGTGGAAATGATACCATACAATTAGAATATGGTCACAAGACAAAATGCTACAATTGCGTGAGGACATCGCAAATGCACTCTGGGCAAATTATAATCATTGATGGTGTACTCAATTTTTTTACAATGTTTTGTAATCACATTTCGTCACAAACAACTTATTTTAAATTATTGCATTAATATGTTTTGTAATGACATTTAATTTGTCACGAAATACTTATAAATATATGTATGTAGTACATTTTTAATTTGGTAGTAATGGAGAATGGATTTCGGAAAATAAGTACAGGTAAACACATTTTCAATTTCAGTTTTCAAAAACAGAGAATAGAAAACAGCGAATTGAAAACAGAGAATTTTTCGATAAACAGAGAAATAAAAACAGGAAAACAGTTTTGCCTGTTAGTAAAGGCCCTAAGTGTTTGTACGGTAGTGTTGGCCAGCGAAGGGCTGCCCCGCTTAAAGGCCGTAAGCCCAAACATTTGTTCCGTCTGTGGGAATCAAAACTAAAATGTCCCCCATCTCTAAGTTTTGTAATGGCTCGTTATGCTTACGCTCTAGCATTCGACAATGCCCGATCGAAATGCTATCGCGCCCGGCAGTTAACATGGCATGTCAACTGCTCATCGGGTGAACGCGGAGGGCAACTTCTGGTAGTGAGTCGTGCCCTCCGTTAAGAGATGTAGAATAGGAGGATAGCCTTGATCCACTGCGCCACTTCCCGAGGGTGAACGTTCGTCGTAGTTACCGGAGCGTACTGTCGCACCGACCCACGAAGCACCGCGACGGGCGACTCCCCTGCTCCGTCGCTCAGGTCCAACCAACTGCTGGCTGAGTTGTTGGCACATGCATTTGATGCATATTGCGCGGTGGAAGGGGGCTCCAAGCTGCCCACACCGCGGCCATTCGTCGGACCTGCCGTAGTTGGTGCTTGGGGATGTTCACTCTTTTGGATTTAGCTCAATTGTTCTTGAGATAGTTTAATGGGTGTTGGGATGAATCCTAGATTTTGTCGTTCTCAAAGAGGATGGCCGGCTCGGAGTTATCCCTAAGTTGCTAATTTTGGAAAGTAAAGACATCGATGATGTTTGCAAGCATATCACGCACACAAATTGAATAACGTCGTAGTGAATGAACAAAATGAATGCTAACAAATAATGAACAAAATGATAAACAAGGTAGGGTTGAATTGCTTAGTGTGGATGAAGATGCTTAAGGGATCATTTGACATAGGGAAAGAGGATGCCATTGCTATAGTCTAGGAGTGGCTTATGTCCTTTCTTAACTTTAGACTACTTAGGACTTTGCTTAGATTTCACCTAAGCCTTTCCTCGAATACCTTGGCTTCAACTCCTTCTAACCAAGCCCCGTAGGGTTCCTAAAGTGTGAGTAATACCATCTTTATGCCAAAAAAAAATATTATTTGCCAATGGTTAAATTTGGCCTAATAAACTTACACCACTTGATCTGCTACAACATTAATGGAAAATGTTACAATTTCCATTTGGTGCAAGTATTATTGGCACAACCTTAATTTGAAGATCAAAAGCATGAATTATAGTGGTATGTCCTCTAAATTAAAGCTGTGAGTAATACCATCTATGCATCACATGTATTTTGATTCTCAACTTAGATCCTTTATGAATAAACCCTATGTTTATTCGTGGTCCATCCTTAGGGATGTTTCTCAAATAAATATGTGGACATCCAAATTACATAGAAGGTGACAACATAAATGTACGTACAATATAGTCAAATAATAAGTTCAATGTACCATGTATGATCCCTAAAATTCTTATAAGCATGCCTTAAGTAGGGATCTGAAACTATTAGCAAAATGCTAATATATCGCATGACTAACTCATTATCTTTAATATCATCGCTGACAGCTAAGTTTTTAGAGTTAACAAGTCTGTCACTCCCACTGTCATTAATCTTAGCCAAAGACAATAATTGAGTAGTCCATATTCCAACGACTTAGATAACAAATTCATGAGTCTAAGCCCACAAACGGAACTTTAAACATACACCTTATAAATAATCTCCAAAACAAAAGGGGAAGCCAAACTTTCATTGCCATAGAGCAATAACGAGGATTAATGTAACTTTATGAAGCAACAAAAAAATATTGTTTGAACATAACCAAAAATCCTCAAGATTCATCTATATGAATCAACATCATGAATCTTTGCTTGCTTTTTATGGTCTTCTCAACATTGAATTTTTGAGCCTTTTAAATCTTAATGGCCATATCAATTTGATGAGACGAAAAGACTCCTAAATAAATGCTAAAAAGAATTCAACTCATGATAATTTTTTCACCATAAAAACTAATGTTCATTGTTTATAATAAAAAAACTTATTTAAATGGGGTTGTTAAACAAAACATTTTCCAAGAAATATTGGTTGGCAACACTTGTATTTCAACCATTGGAAACATAAATTTAGTTAATAACCAAAAGGACAATGTGGTCTTTTATCCCTTGGGGGGAAGTTGAGCCAAATCTTGAAAGTGAGAACTTTCTTTTATATTGAATCTTTCCACAAATTGGTTTCAATTCCCACTGGATCAAAACGGGGGGTATTCTTATTGGGATTTATTTTCAAATTGGAATTTTTCCACCACTCATATTTCCAAAACCATTAACTTCCAAAAACCTAATTTAAAGTTTATTCTTGAAGGGGGCATTTTTAAATGATTATTTTACCCACCAAATAATGACTCCCCTCAAGTCCCACACTAATTTTTAAACAAGGGATTATAATTCCCCAACCATAGGTTAATTTGTTAATATGACCCATGTAAACAAGAACACCAAATTCCAAACTACTTAAACCAAAAATTAAAAAAATTGGTTTAGGGTTGAAAATTGGGGCTAGATATTGTACAATTTCCCATATTAAGATCCAAAAGTATATACCATGTCCAAATCCAAAAAGCTCTAACTATGTGTTGTGATGAAAAACCAAGTAAGCCGCATACAGTAAACAATTTC
The DNA here is from genome assembly GCA_009835305.1 of Ipomoea purpurea. Taxonomy (NCBI): domain Eukaryota; kingdom Viridiplantae; phylum Streptophyta; class Magnoliopsida; order Solanales; family Convolvulaceae; genus Ipomoea; species Ipomoea purpurea. The sequence continues at coordinate 18,173 of VALG01013105.1, forward strand.
AAGTTACTAAAGTTTTAGAGTTTAACAAAATACATGTGTTACCTATGCAACCCATTGACATAGAATTATAACTGGCCTTAAAGTTATAAATTCTAAAATTGGTATGATAAAATTTTCTTGATCATCAATTTAAACAAAAGAATCCAGTGACATAAAACTTGCATGTTGGCTAAAGATTTATTCAATTAGACTCAAGTGAGACTTTATGATAATCAAATAGAAGAATCTAGTGACAAAAAACTTGTCTGTGGGCTAAAGTTTTGTTCAATTAGACTCAACTAAAAATTTACGATAAAATTATTATCAAAGTGTTAGAAGAATCTAATGACATAAAACTTGCCTGTGGGCTAAAGTTTTATTCAATTAGATCCATCTACAAATTTATGATAAAACTATTAAACCATGTTCCTTTTCTTAATCCCTCTGGGTAAATTAAGCAATATGATTCGATATTTTATTAGCAACATATTAGCATTATGCTAATAGTTGTGGATCCCTACTTTAAGACATTCTTATAAAAAGTTTTGGGGTACATGGAACTTATTATGTGACTATATTGTACGTGACCTAGCATAGGTCAATCCCTCAACACCATAGGAGGTGATCAAGTTCCTAGGATCCATACAAGACAAACCTCAACATCAAGACATAGAAGCAATGTTATCAATCAATCCCTAATTTGAGAACTAAGTCATTAGAAGCATCATCAACACACACTTTCACAATCCAAACCCTAACTAGACTAGCCTACAATAGACATGGAAATCATAAGAGCATTCATAGATCTAACCCTAGCAAAGCAAATAAAAATAGAAAAGAGTTAAAATTATACCCAAAATGTAGATTAGGAAAATTAAATCAAGTCTTGCAAGATCTCTTGAAATGGAGTTTGTCAAGCTCTTCCTCCAATCAATCTCTCAGGAACTAAGCTTGAATATATCAAATCTACTCTACAAAAGTGTTTTCTCTCTAATTCTAAATGCTAAGCTATCAAATTCTCTCTCTAAAGTTGGTGTCTCCCTTACAAAATTGATCTAAAACACTGCGCCCGAACAATGTGCATTGTCCGGAACTTACTCCGCCCAACGTGCGTCACAATGCACGTTGTTGCTGGGCATGGAAGTTTCTGGAAATTAGCCATGTTTGCGTCTCTCCACAACGTGTGCTGCAACGAACGTTGTGGACTCGTTGCTAGGTTCCGGCATGTCTTCTTATCCTGCTTTCATTCCGGTTGTGCCACTTTACCTCGTTTAAGCCCGAAACTTACCTAAAAACCTGTAAAACATAAAGTGCGGTGATAATTTCCCAATATAATGCAAATCATAGCTAATTGGCACAATATTGCTACAACAAAGAATTTATTTTAGCATAGAATTCACCGTAACCGGACCTTAAAAGTGTGCGTCTTTGACACTTATCGCAAGTTTCCACCACACTTTAGTCTTGGCTTGCCCAAAGACCGGTTTCTGGCCCCGTTCTGATAAATAAATGGGGCCCTACCAAAATCATAATCTTTAAAATCAATACTGTATTTTCTTTTTAATAATAAGGTGATAAAATGTTGTCGTGCCGCAAAGAAAAAAAAAACAAAAAACATATTTATGGAATAAATTACAATAATAATAATAATAATAATAATAATAATTAATATATAATAATAATAATTAATAATATTAATAATAATAATCAATAGATAATAGATAATAATAATAATAGGTAGCGCAAACTCGCAATGTAAAATTAATTTAAAAAAAATAGAGAAAAAAAAAAACATATTATGGAATATTAATAATAATATAATAATCAATAATAGATAATAATTAATAATAATAATAATAATAATAATAATAATAATAATAATCAATAATAATAATAATAGTAGTGTGCACAAACTCCGAATGCAAAAAGATTTTTTTTTTTTTTTAAAGAAAAATGTTCAAAATTAAAGCAGCACTCAAGTTTCGAACCTCTAACCTCCTAATTAAAATTAGAATAAATTGCACTTTTGGTCCTGTGAGTAGTATGGTACTGGCAATTTGAGTACGTGACTTTCAAAAAAATCCCAATTTAAACCTTTAACTATGCAAAAATTGGCAGATTTGGTCCTCCGGGCCAAATTGCCGGCAAATTTTGACCGAAAAAACATAAAATGGTTCGAATTTATTTGTGTTGAGGACAAATCGTCATTTCACTCCCTTCTTCTTCATTCTCCCTTTCTTCTTCTTTCTTCTTCTTTCTTTTCTTCTTTCTTCGTCCTCGCACCACCTCTGCTTTTCCTCCACCCTCTTCACGGCCTCCCCCAACCACCCTATGCCTAGGCACCGGAACTCCCTCGCGGAAGCACGCGCCGGAAGGGGACGAGCCATCAAACAACCACGTCGGGGGATTGAAAAAATTAGGCCCCCGAGCACGTAGGGCCTCGCCGCCGGGAAGGAAGCAAAAGCGAGTCCGTGGATGAGAAGGCGGTGTTTCGGAACACGCGAGATGAGGACGATTTCTTTGAGGGAATGGCGAGCTGGCGGAGTTGCTGAAATCGGACGACGCCGGGAGGATTCATTTCTCCGATAACTTTCAGGACACCATGCCAGTTCCATTGTTTGTCTTCCGAACGAATGCGATCGCTACAGGGGGATCATGCGGTGCACGTTGATGACCGACGTCGCTTCACGTGAGGATCGACACGGAGCAGGAGTTCGATCGGGCTGCACAATTCGTTTCAAGCCAGACTCGACAAGCCCCAGCTTGCCCATGAAAATCGACGTTGGATGAGGGCGGCGACGGCGGGTGTTTGGAGGCCCACGTGAAGAGGGTGGGAGGGTGAGCAGAGTGGTGCGCAGGACGAGAAAGGAAGACAAGAAAGAAGAAGAAAGAAGAAAGAAGAAGAAGAAAGAAGGAAAAGAAAGGAGAATGAAGAAGAAGGGAGGTGAAATGACATTTTGCCTCAACACAAGATAAAATTCGGAAGACCTACTTTATGTTTTTGCCGGCCAAACGAATTGGGCACCGGCCAATTTGGCCCGGAGGACCAAATCTGCCAATTTTTTGCATAGTTAAAGGTTTAAATTGGAATTTTTGAAAGTCACGTACTCAAATTGCCAGTACCGATACTACTCACAGGACCAAAAAGTGCAATTTGTTCTTAAAATTAAAATACAATAAACACATGTTCTCTACCATTCTTCCATGGAGCCTTTTAAGTTTAATTCTAAACTTTTAGTTTTTATTTCTAAACTAGCTAGGTAAAAATTAAATATTGAATCCTCTAAAATCTGGGGCCCCCCTAAAATTTGAGGGCACTGTGCGTAGCCCAGCTTGCACAGCCTAAAATTCGGCCCTGGCTTGCCCCTCAAGCAAGTTTCAATCAAACCAATGATCACATAAGTGTCAAAGATACACCTAACTTTTTACTCAATGTTAACTTAATTCATCCAAAAAAGGTCAATCAAGATAAGTGTCATGCAAACGGAGTGGGGTGAAGTCCTACGATTATGTAATAATATGCTGAGTTGCATTGCCACTATTAAACTACCCAAGGAATATACTAAGGAAGTCTCAAATTTTTCAATCAAAAGAAGGTTTACACTCTCACACCATTCACCAAGCATGCAATCCAAATGAATTCACCTTCGATCTATGCCAAAGGTATAGTCGAGCCATACTAGTGGGGAAACGATGGTAAAACAACCGAACCCATCCTTATTACCGCCAAAGTCTTTTACAAGAAATTAAATTAATTGGTTTGGCATGAGCTCACTCACCAACCTTAAGCCAATGTCCAATTTCCTTCGCACGGAGCTCCGTGTTTTAACTCCGGGGAAACTTTTGTGTGGTCCCGACTTAAGCGTTGGTTTTCACATACTTCCACCTTGTGCCAAGGATCGACTTCACGTAGCATAGATTCTCTATGTTTTTATCCGAGGAAGTCTTTCATGATCCCGACATAAGCAATGACTCCCTCTTTTTTTCTCTCTTTTCTCATCTCCTAAGACATCAAATTGGACACCGACTTCACGTAGAGCTCTATGCTTTTTCGAAGACAGGTCAATGGAATTGCCCAAATCCTAGCGAGATGGCTTACCTTTTTTTTTTTTGTTCCACAGGACGGCCATTTATTTTTGGTATTTTGCCTTTTCCTCATCGTCATTCCCTCCTTCTACACTCATGTTTTTTTTTTTTTTTTTTGGGCAAGGAATTTTTCTCACTTCTCACCTCAAAACTTCACCTTTTGCCCCATACCTTGCCAAATTATATTCATTCCGATCTTGCTTCTCTTATCTTTCCAAGGTTTGAAAGTACACACTCCCACTTTCGAGAGATCGTTTACTAAGTTCTAAGCAAGATATGAGGTGAATTCATACAAGTATGCATCAAATGTAAACCTAAATGGCTTATCTATGCAATTCTTCACTTGGGTGTAGAGGGGGGTATAGCTTCCAAAGGATATTACAAAAGTAAAAAATTTCGGACGAGAGCATCACTATCACATTTACACATAATATGAACAACGACGCACACTCCAAATCTAACACACTCGTCAATCAAACACCAAAGAATCAATTAATAACATGAGACATTTAAGCACAAGGTGCTTCCCTTTCCACACTTTAAACCGTACATCGCCCTCGATGTTCTTTAAACTAAAGGTGGACAAGGAAAATTAAGGTCACAACAAAAGTGATTGTCCCTTTCCACACTTTAGGATTTTTACGGGACTCGGGGTGGAATTTGAAAAACTAATCTTTTGCAATAAAATAAAGCCAATTAAGCATATGCACAATAACAATATTCCACACTTTAGAATTACAACATAGGGCCTATCAAGTTAAGGGATAGAAATTTGTCACCAATTGTAATGCATATTCCCTTTAATATGGAAATCGCATTCGCCTTTGCCCTTTAAAGGGGAGAAAATTCATGAAAAAGTTTGGGTTAGGGGGCAATGGGATCTTCAAAAATAAAGACTGGTGAAGCAGGGAAAATTGATGCTCGGAAACAAAGCCAGGCCTATAGTCTCAGGGAGTACAATCAGATTAGAAGGGAATTGATTTTCGATGAAACTTTTCCTCCTGCTTGGTAGGCTGAATCAATCAAAATTCTACTGATATTGCATACCATTCTGGGTCTTCACACCTGTTTTTAATGCCGGTAAATCGCATCGTGGAGCCTCGCATTCGTTATAACTTCGCGACGGATCGCAATCAAAGTTGGAAAACAAGACTCCGGGAGACATCGTATCTACTCCTCTAATGTTGATGACTCTTGCAACGCAAGGAGCAGGCGGGGGCTAGCTGATTGGATGTAAGGCAACTCCCTTGACATACGGAGATCATTCGCTAAAGCACTTCCGGGCAAAGTGACCTTCCCGGCCTTGTTTATTCTTGTAGACCTTCGGTCCTCTAGCGCGCCGAGCAGCTCTCCCGAGCAAAGTGACATTCGCCGGTCTCCCCGTTTATCGTTAGCCTTCGGGTCTCTTAGCCGACATCGCTTCCCGTCAAAGAGACTTCCCGATCTCATTATCGTGTAGACCTTTTCGGGTTTTTCCTATCGCTTCGGCAGCGTCAACCTTCAGCGTTTCCTAGGGCGCATAGCACTTCCCGGGGCAAAGTAACCTTCCTGCGTTTCGGTTTGTAAAACCCCCACTTTTCTAACTCTTACGTTACATCTCTAAACAGTCATTAAAACATTAACGTACTAAGAAGCGGAAAAACTAAGAAGATAAATAGGGTGGGAGTTTGCCACCGCCTACAACCACGGGCCTCTTTGGTGATTGCACAGGCTAAAACGGGGTAAAACTACGAAATTTGATTAAGTCTGGGGAACTAAATATAACATACTGGAAACAAAAGGAAAAACATCGACTCAAAAAAAAAAAAAAAAAAAAAAAAAAAACCAAAAAAAAAATGTCTACAACATCCATCAAAGATTTATATGCGTCATATGTCCTTAAAGTCTATAACATAACACTCAAGGGGGAACGCTAGAGGTTTAGTTTCTCTATCTACGAGGGACTATATGCTAACTCGACTTCTTCACACAGCTGGGGGCCCCGGTGAAAGGGGTTTTGCCGAGCCCCCAACACATAGACAAACAGGGAAAACACCTGTTAGCTCGAAGCTTAAGTTAACCACACTCAACCATGTAAAGCCATTCTAGCATATACTTTGAAAAGAATTGATATCTTTATAGCAATAAGCTAATCTCAAATCAATCTTTAAGATTATCATATTTTTCTAGATGCTTGCACCCCTATAATATCAGCTGGCATGCTTATATATGTTTAAGACTGATCACTCGTAGATTCATCAACATATTGACTTCTCAAATAGCTCTTATCAAGCGACTCATGCTTAAGGATTGGATCATGTTGAAGGACCCTACAAACAGATGTTACATGCTTTCACATTCTTACCACATAACTTGATAAGTAGAGTTTCTATTACAACACAATAATCATGCTCAAGGAATATCTTAAGTCAAACTTCTCATTAAACAATCTCTTACAATGCTCTATTCGCATACAATCACGTATAACATTATAATCATACTTCTTATGCAATCTAATGCAATAATATAATCATACTCTTAATGCAATCTAGTGCAATTATATAATCATACTCATATGCAATCTCGTGCAACAATATACGCATACTCATATTCAATCTAGTGCAACAACTCATATTCACATGCAATCTAGTGCAATAATATAATCATACTCTTATGCTATCTAGTGCAATAATATAATCACACTCTTATGCAATCTAGTGCAACTATATAATCATACCTTATCAACTAGTACAACAATATATTACTCATAATGCAATCTAGTGCAACAATATAGCTCATACTCATATGCTAATTCTTAGGTGCGAACAATCTATACTCTATACACTCAGTTTATACAATTAGGAGTCACTTTCTGGTGAGAGGTCTCTTTGTTACTTTCTCAGTCTCTTCTTGACTCTCTTTCTTTCTCCCAAGTCTTTAATTGGCTCTCATACTTGAGTCTCTATTGACTCTCTTTCTTGAGTCTCTGTTGACTCTCTTTCTTTCTCTTATACTCGTAGACGGCTTAGGGTTTCACAGAAGTGTGACTTACCCCATTGGCACTAGTACAAAAAAGCCTTTTGAGTCACCTATAAAGACATTCTGAGTCACCTGTACAGGTGACTCGGATTCCAGTGACTCTGAAAGTGCTTCGCTTTCCGAGACACCTGTACAAGGTCGCGGAAAGCGGGTAGAGATTTTTTATTTTTTTATAAAGACTTTCCAAGACCACCTGCTGTGTTGCATGTGTCTCGGAAAGTATTCTTCTCTTTTTTTATTAATTTATTTTCGCAACACCCACTGACTAGTGGGTGTCGCGGAAATTTATTTCATTTTTTTTTTATAATTTCTTTCACGCATCGTCTTCACATAGGATGTCACGAAAATATTTTTTAATTAAAAAAAATCAAATTTTATGTGCTTAGTTACAATAGTCATTACAATAATTAACCACAATAAAAATATTATTATTGAAAATAATTACAATAATCACAATAAAAATAATTACAATAATAACCAAAAGATTTCGAAAGTCATTTCAACAAAAATTCTTCCCAGCAGCTCCATAAAATTCTTCCCAGTAGCTGACCTTGTGCTGCTCAGTCCATTCATACACTCCCAATATGTACACATTTTTATATCAAGAACTATGTCAAGTATAGAATTAGCACCTTCAGACCAAGAACAGTATTGCTTCCCATCTTCATCTTTATGCTTCATGGTCCTTTGTTTAATCAACTAATTCTGCACAAATAAAGCAATCTACGAATCATTAACTTTACCAATCAGTAAATAAATTGAGATACAATTAAGAAAACTTCAATTCAGTATAGGAGAGTTTCCATAAGTAGATCATTAAGAATAAAGATTAGAGGCATCAGTGATAAAGAACAAGACAGAGTAAATGTTTCATTTTCCCCTGAAGCAAGGCAAGATATTCTTAAAGAACTAAGAACTACCACTTAGATCCAGTTTGCAAACAGAATCAAAGAAATCTCATACAAAGTGAGTAAAGAACAAGAAAATGTATTAAACCAACCCAATTAATTTCACACCATGTAAAATTGAAATCATCATTGGTTGCAGTATTAAAAAAAAATAAAAAAAAAAAATAAAAAAAAAAAAGGAGAAAAGGCAAAACAAAGAAGTACGTAGCCCTACTGCAAAGGTGCAGAACAATCAGTCCTTAAAATTTTATGAAAACAAAATGAAAAAAAAATTAAAAAATTGTTACCTGACTCATGTGTTTCATTTTGAGCTTCAACTCTCGGAGATCAACGTACGCTTTGTACCTCGACCCTCTTTCGAGAACAAAAAAAAAAAAAAAGAGTGAGCGCCATAAGATAGAGAGCTTGATAGAACAGTCGAGAGAGTTCAAGATCTAAACCAAAAAAAAAAAAAAAACATATATTGAAAATGGAATCTGGAAGAAAAAAATATATATATAGAAAGATGAAATGAAGAAATAAAGATCTGATGGCTTGTATAGAACATCGAACAGATCCGGAGGTCTCCATGGCGTTCTCGTTCGCTTGTCGTTGTCCGCATTGTGGTTTTAATGGACGGCCTCGGTGCGCAAGCCCCGACGAGAATAACAGCCGAAGTATACTTTCTCGAGGGAGCGGATGGCCATGTTAAGGGTCGATAAGAACTGTGCGACGAATTAACTAGTTCTTCTTTCTCGATTATGAACGAGTGCGATCTAGTTCTTCTACTCTTCGATGACATCTCTCAAGCTGGAACAACCGAGATGAGACAGCAGTGGGAGTCTTGGTTCGGCGGAGACAGTGGTGGCTGCAGGCATCGACGGAGACGTTGTGGTCGAAAGGCAATCGGTCGGAGTTGTCTGTTGGCTTGGAACGAGAACGGTCAATAAGTGAGACAATAGCGGCAATATGAGGATGGATATATTCTAGAGTCTAGTTGTCTGATGACAAGCGACTGTTATTGCATAATATATAAAATACATTCTAGTGATGATTTAATTACATTAAAAATTACAAAAATATAAATTAATATAAATAATATAAAAATATTAAATAATTCATAATAAAATAGAATATATTATAGAAATTAATAATATTTCTGCGGCACCCTAAGATAGGTCGATAGGGTGCGCGATAGATGATACAATTTATTATTATATTAATATTTAAAATTAAATATAATATTTCCGTAGGCACATAACCTTCTAATATTTATATTAGCGGTTCATTAGTTATTACGTATACAACCTTAACTTTATTTAAATATATTATATTATCAATTAATAATCGTCGTGTCAACCCCTTATTTCTTGTATGATATGTATTAAAGATGAGAATGTCAGCAGGAAGCTTATCCCAAAACTCGTATCTTATCACTGTGCATTCTTCTACAGGTAACAACATCTAGAGATAGGTGCTAAGGAGATCCCGAACCAAGCTACACAGCCTTGGTGTGAGAGCTCAGTAAATAAGCTCGAATTACATGTTGTAATTCGCTATGACGATTCACAACTTCTATGCATTTCGTGCGAAGGTTGTCTTCGGAAAGTGGGTCATTCTGCTATACTATATATAATTTGCGCAAGATTCAATATCTTGAAATTGAGTACTTTAGTCGTGACACTCGAGGGCGTCAGAACAAGGTTCGCCTTACTATTCATCCCAATTATTTATATACCCTCCTAGACCGCTCCTGTCGCTAAACATCAATCATATCTGTTTTCGCATATTCTCTTTTCTTTTTGTTGGTAAAGTTAAAAAAAGTAAAAAATTCGAACTTAACATATATGTATAAGTGAGCATCCATCTCCTCTCTCTCTCCTCTCTCTCTCCCTCCACCTTAAAAATCACTACTTAACCATGATAATAGCTGCCAGCCGAAAAGAAGGCAGAATGAAGGCCACCCTCGTCCGATAACGTTGCGGGATAATATCGCTTGCATGTTGTACGTTAAACACTAATCATTATTCTTAGGGCCCGCAGAATGTTCTATCCACCGAACATCTTAGACAGTTTGCAAAACATCTTTAATTTCATCACTGTAACCGAGAGGAACATAGTTCCAGAAACGTTATCCTTTCCAAAATAAAAAATAAAACTTTCACTGATATAGAAAAACATAAATAATCTCTCACGGCATCGAATCAATCTTCATGCATGCAAACAATTCTACGTACTACTCAATGCATTGAAAAAATGCATACCACATGCTTATGGTAATATGAATAGTATTTGTGACTTCATCGTTGGCCCTGTAATGCTATTTTTAAATATGAACTCATGTGAAATTGTCAAATATGCTCGACTAACATAAGCTTCAAATACATGTATTCAAATCTAACATGAAGTATTCAAGAATATATCATCCATGCTCGGTTTGCCAACTATGATCTACAAAACATACAAATATGCCGTTCTCATTTGATCAAAATACAATTTAGTCATGCTATCATAATAAAATTCATATTACTCAAATGATCGTTCTATCGTATACTTCAATAAAATAATTATTAGATCTACAATAATCATGAATAATTTCCTTTCATTACACAGTAAATTGCATAATATGCACGGTGTAGCATCTTCACAATTCCTCAATAACATAATCAACATAGTACATAAAACTCTACATAAATACATCATGAACTCTTAAACATAATACACATGTTGGGTCACCATTAAATGATGGCGAGAAGTCTCAGAGGGGGGGGGGAGTAATAGACTTTCTAAACAGTTTTCAGAATTTTCTTCGCAAAACCACACAAAGGGCAAATAACCTTAATAATTTAACTCTAAGTAACAAGCAATCATCAAGATAAATCAAACCTTATGGAGTGTGCAGCGTAATATGGTAAAGCGTTTAATATAGTTAGTTAATGCTTAATATGTAGTGCGGCTCAAGAGAAGAATCTAACATGATACGTTAGAAAACGCTAATATGGTTCAAAGATATAGTACGCAATAGTTTGTATGCATAGCATAAACGTAGAGGAATATCAAACCCAGAGTGAAAAATACGCCAATAAAATCGCAATAAATCGGTATAGATTCGCTAGTTGGAATAATGCATGGCACTAAAAATATATGAGGCAGTAAGAATTATGAGAGAGAGATTTACTAGTTGGATTATTATCCATAGAGAGTGAGTGTCAATCAACTCAACTAAGTCCCACCATAAATCATCCTTTCAGCTTTCAAGGAGAAAAAATCACTTATATATTACGATCATCCTTAGATAGAAAAAGTCGAAATATAGTGCCCAATGGACCACTTCATCCGAGGTGCTTGCAACAATAGCTACACTCACATCCAAGTTTTCGCAAAGCCTCTCTTAGTTACTTCGCAAACTCCCGATATCTTCGCAACCAAGCTTTGTACTCCATACCCCGAGAAATGCGCACGAAAGCTTAACGCAATCACAGGGTTAATTCACAAGCTCATCATTTACTCACCCATACACTGGTGGCTTTATGGCAACAAAGCTACACATCACTCAAGTTTAATTCAACACCGATAATATACTTAGAAGATTGTACCCTCTCTCGCTTACTGTTTATAAACACTCTAGAAGATGTAAGGAACGGTAAGAAAGGATGTATAAAAATTGACACTTTTCTCAGCTTCTGGTTAAGCTTATACTAAAAATAATGGGGAAAGAATCAGAACTTTAGCAAATGATTTATAAAAATGTTAATAGTCATTCTAACGTTCTATTATATTAGATTCTTTCTCTTGCCTTGAAATTTTTTTTTATAAGAGCACAGATTTCCAAACGCGGCTCCGATGTATATATGTCTATAAATAATCTGCTATTGCTTATATATGTGGGTCATTAAAATATAGAACCATAATGAAAGCTATATTAATTATAGAGCCCGTTGATCAACTATTCAGAATCTTCGAATAATCGACCATATTTAGAATTGATTAAGAATTTGAATTAAGATTAAAATATTGATCAACTTGAAATATCTGACCTAATTGATAGGTTAGTATATGTATCATCCTCCTACATATTTATCGTCAAATATGATTATAATTTGCCCGTTTGTCGATGAGTGAATGACATAACTATAAATTCATTCGTAAAAATATGTTATGAATGTGGTTGTAGCCGCTAACACAATTGAAATACTCACATTATGTGAGTGATAGTAAGGTGGCGGGGAACAACGCCGATTGCAGGCAGATTGACATATACTGTAATATTATATCCAGTTTACTAAATACAATTATAAAATGCAATATCTGAAACATAGTCAGGAAGTATATCAACAATTTTTATTATAAAAATATAGAGGTGTTTGATAAATAGTTGTTAACTGATCGGAGTAATGACTTAGATTAGTGATAGCCATAGCTGATATGAAAATAATGCTTGGTAAATTAATTGTTAATGATAGTTATTATATGCAAAATGATTTTTTCAAAAAGTTAGATCGAAAAACTGCTATAAACAACTTTTTAAATATTAAACGTTTTGAAGCATATAAATAATTACAAAAAGCTTAATTAACAAACACTATATAT
>VALG01013116.1:7116-32705 GCA_009835305.1 Ipomoea purpurea
TAAAAAAAATCTTTTAATTTTTAAATTTAGAAATGATTTTCTAAAAATAAATAGCACAAAATCTATCTAATTTATTTTTATATAATTAAAAATGGGTAATCTGACAGAAAAGCACCTTTTCCTTTGCTGATCTCAAATCCCATCAGAAAATGGTAAAGTCAAATCTATTGACGTGTACCCTCTCACTTCCTCTTCCAGCCGTACGATTTCATCAACCCTTCACCCGGAACAGACCAACGGTCGAGATCGGAAGCGAGTGCACGATCGGGTAAACCACGTGTGTTTTTTTTCCGCAGGGGAGAAACAGTAAATACAAGTCAGGAGTCAATGGCACTTTGAATAGCAGTGTTTAGATACTGCAACAAAGTGCACAGTAAAGGAACACAGGGAGGAGGGAGAGGAGAGGCATCAGATATACACATGTATAGATTGTAGATAGATATATATATAGAGAGAGAGGGGGGAAGGAGATAGGAAATCTGAAGTCTGAGTTGGAAGATTCAAGATCTGTTCTTAGCTGAAGTATCGGTTCAAATCTTTCTGGGTAATTTCTTATGGTCAACCTTTAGAGAGTTTTGAGATTAGGGTAATGGAATTTGTAGCTTTGGGGGTTATCTGATCTGAAAAAGATTGAATCTTTACTCATGATTTGGTAAAAGTATTGTGGTAGAGCAAGATAGGGTTTGCGTTTGATTTGGTTAAGTTTGTCTGAATATATTTGCTATGTGGTGATTGCTCTTTGCTTGGAATTGGATTTCTGCTTGGCATTTGTAATTAAAGAATAAGGAGGAATTTTTGTTTAATTTTTTGGGCACTGGGGTTTGGGGCTGGGTGGGGGAGGTGATGATATGGAGGAAAAGGAAGCGGCTTTGCATACTGCCATAAATGCAGTGCAGGCATTGGGAAGGGGTTTTGATGTGAATTATGATACAAGATTGCTTTACTGTAAGGGAGTGGCTGGGTCTAGGGTTGTTGAGATTGATGAAGAGCACACAAAGGATCTTTGCTTGTATGGTGATATAGTGGTGCCAAATGTCTCAAGGGATGTAGTGAATTCCCCAGAGACCGGTGGGCGTGATGGCTCGGGCGTCTGCAGCTATAATGAGGTATGTTTGCCTAAAATTCTTGTCCTCTAATTTGAGCTTCACTTGTGTATTGTTATCATTGTGTTCTGTATTCTAGTTTTAAATTAGAAACTAGTGGCTCTTGCATTGTGCATTGATTTGAATGTAGTGAAAAGTTATGTGCTCCTTATATGAGAAACAGTTCTATGTGAATATATGGCCTTAAATCAGTCAAAGGGACATTGAAAATAAGAAGTGGAGTAAAATAAAACCGTGATATGACTTTGCAGAGATTGGAACATGATGTTCAAGAATAGGATTATGTGGTTAACCGTTGCTCAGTTAGGACTTAGGAGAACCTGGAGGGTGTGGTTGAGTGGAAGGGACTTATTCATCCTTAACCAAAGGTTAAGGGTTCAATCCTTGGCTTTGGGAATGAGCAACCTTAAATCTCCAGGCCAGCTGTCCCACCCAAAAGAGGTTCTACAATTCAGCGGGGGATTAGTCACTGTGTCCGATGGTAGAAACCCTAGGTATACCCAAAAAAAAAAAAAGGTTAGGACTCAGGAGAGTGGAAAGGATATTTTTTTAACACGGTGGCTTGAGAGTGTATTCAACTTTGCAATTGGAGATGATACTTTGGCCATGGCTGTGAAGAGTCGGGGCCGGAGCGAGGTGGATAGCTCATTCATGTGTCTGTGCTGCTTAAAAGCATTGAACTTAGCATTGGCTAATTCTACTTATTATTATTATTTAGGATTTTAGGTGCATACTAACTATAACTTGCTTGACATATAAATTTAATGTAGATGGTGGAGTTTTTCAATAGAAAGGCCAATCTACCGGGCCATGCTCCTCTTGGCAGTTTCAATGCAGCATTCAGTTTTACCGGTTCAAAGCAAACAGATGCTGCCGCCACAAAGACCCTTTGTATGGATGGGTTTTTCATTCCACTTGCTAAAGTTCAGCTGATAAAAATGCCTCTGGTGTTGCAAGAAAATGTTAAAAGAGCGGTGCCGACATCATGGGACCCACCAGCGTTGGCAAGGTTAGGATGTGCCAAATATTCTTGTAAATTACTGTGTTGCAGCACATATTTTACTAACAATTTTATAACTTTTTCAGTTTCATAGAAAATTTTGGGACACACGTTATTACATCCATAACTATTGTGGTAAAGATGTGATTTACGTTAAGCAGCATCTCTCGTCCCCTCTATCTACGGTAGAGATTAAGAATTATGTTCAAGATATTGGAAACCAGAGGTTTTCCAGCATAGAGAGCCTTACAAGCTCGGGATTATTGAAGTACAAGGATAAGGCTAGTTCACTTGTACCTTTTTTACCCCTTCGGCAATTTTATTTTTTTCCTTCTCTTATCACTCTTTAGCGTATTTATGATTTATCTGCTTACACTTTCTTGCTAGTTCAATTTTTCAGGGTAGTGATCCATCCTTGTTCAATAGTCAAGGGATATACCCTCAACCTACTAGTGCTCCGTTTTCTATGCTGGGAATGGCAAGAGGCTATTCATATATATATATATATATATTATTATAATATATATATAACATTTTTTTTTTCATTTCTCATACAGGGTATAAGTATAATGTCTATGTCCTTGATGTTACTTTAGATGATGGGGAAGTTTCCTTCTCGCTGTTTATTTATGTGATACTGTAGCAAGCTTAAGATTAGTCTGGCGTAAGCTGGGATACCTAATGTATTTAAAAGAAGAAAAGAAGATAAAACCATTCATATGAATATGTGATGTTTCTCCATATTAACCGAAATGCATGTGACTTAATGCAGGACGTTACAGTCATTTTCAGAAGAAGGGGAGAGACGATCTGGAGCAAAGCCACGTTCATTGGGCAAAAACAGTCCAAGTCTTCACCCGATGTTATCGAGATGTCATTCTATCCGATTACAATGCTCCTCGAGGGAGTTAAAGGAAAGGAGCATTTGTCTCGTGCTATAAGTCTCTATCTTGAATGTAAGGATATTTCGTTCTCCCCCTTTTTTATTCTATCGAAACACTAAGCAACTGTTACATTGGCGCTATTTATTCTGATATCGTTGTTTGCAGACAAGCCTCAAACTTGAAGAGCTGAGATATTTCCTGGAGTTTCAGGTCCCTCGAATTTGGGCACCTCTTCAGGACAGACACCCCGGCCAACAAAGAAAGGAACCTGTTTTGCCCGTCATTGCAGTTAGCATGATGGGGCAAAAGCTTTTCGTCAGCCAAGAGCAGGTGCGTTCACAATTTAAAACAATCTTGAAAATGTTATTTCTTCAGTGCCCATTTTGTTGAGCATATAACCATGTAGAGTGCAATCCAACTATCAGCTTAGGCTTTTAGTTGAGATGGAGCACATGTTGCTTGGAACCCACCGCTCACGTGAGGGGGCGTGTTGAGCATATAACCATTAATGTGCAATCCAACTATATCAGCTTTGGTTTTTAGTTGAAGATGGAGGCACATGCTTCAATTTTATGTCAGAAAACTAATAATGGAGCCCATTATTGATCTAAAATATTTTCTTGGTTTAACTCTCAGATTTCAGTTGGGCGTAAGCCTGTGACGGGCATGCGGCTAACTCTGGAAGGGGTGAAGAAGAACGATTGAGCATCCCATCTTCACATCTGCAATCTCTTCCTAGGATCCTTCAGCGTACTGGGAACTCCAACGTGGCTATTGGTGGCACCAAAGTGGCAAGGACCGGAGAAAACAAGATAGCAGAATGGTTTGAGCCCGTGAAATGGAAGCTTCTTCACACGTGAGAACCGCACCCATCGACCAGCCCCGAGACATTCATAGGCGACCTCTCCGGTGTGTAATAGTCACCGGGCACGCTCGGGGTGTGGGATTTCGGGTCAAGAAACGTCTTATACGAGCTCCTGTACTCGAGGGTACCAGGAATGCCAGCATCCGGAGATCATTGTGGGAACCACGCCCCGAACTGATAGTCGAGAACAACTGCAGTCCAGCCCGGTGATAGAGCGTGGATTCCGGGGAGCACACAGCCGGCAATCTGGCGAAATTCGTCCGATATGACCGAGATGTGCAAGGGAGGGCAAGATCCTCCGGGCATTGGTTGGTGACAGGCGGAAAACTGAGGCGTGGAGAAGGGGAAAATTGTTTTGAGACTGAAGTATCTTTGCTAAATTATTAGGTATAACTCAAATGCAGCAGTCAGCAATCCCTCCATGAATTAATGTAGTTGGGCAGTGTTTTGTGTCATAATTGGCCCTCCTTTTTTACCTTCATCAATGTGATTGTATCTGTTTGATGAGTTTGGTTTATACCTTCTAGTTTGGGTTTTCATGTAATAGTAATTTATTTCTAGTATTGCTGCAAAATGGTTTTTGGCCAAAATAGACTAATTAAAGAATGTGTGGGTGTGTTTTTTGGTGGAAAAAAATGCATATTTGACGGGGGGCCCCTTATTACCTTTGTTAAATTGTTATTGGTAGAGCTGTCAATACGGGCCAGCGGAGGCAGGGCAGGCCAAAGTTTTGTCAGACTATGGGCTTAGGCGGGGCGGGTTGGGTTTTACTGGCCAAAACTGCTCCGCTGGTTAGGTGTGGCAAAATTTTAGAATCGGGGGGTTATGTTTGTGCATCTGTATGCACATGCATGGTGCATACAGATGCCAAAAACGACGTCGTTTTATTAAAAAACGCGCGTCTCCCTTTTAAAAAAAAAAAAATTCAGGTTCGAGTTCCTAGCAACAGCATTATGTTGTTCATTCATTATGGATTTTAGTTCATAGGTTCTGGAAATTTTAGTTCATTCATTCTGAAAATTTTTTAAAGTTCATAAGATTAGAATATTGATTATGGAATTATAGTTCTGATTATGGAATTATAGTTCATCAAATTATGGATATTATAGTTCATCGATTATGGAATTAATAGTTTGACCTGATTTTTTTTTTTCTTTTAAGGAAAGACGCGCGTTTTATTAAAACGACGTCGTTTTTGGCATCCGTATGAGCCATGCTTGGTGCCATACAGGATGGCACAGCATAATTTGCCAAAATTTTAATCACAAATTATGTTTCAAGTGTGGATCAAACAAAATACTTTACATTAAAAAAATAAATAAAAATTTTATAAGTTAACTTCAATATCATGAAGTTAATTTATGACACAACAATAAAGATTTTATTACTAGATACGGCAGTGGCAAGTTATAACAATTTAAGGCATCCTAAGCTGGCAACTGTCAACACACCAAAGTCCGCTCAACCCTTAAATGCTTGCATTTGCTTCTCACAACTTGCTCTTGAAAAGATTAACTTTTTTATACTTTAATTTTTTATTTTGGAGTTGACGAGAGATAATTCAGATCACTATTTGGTGAGTTTGATAAATCAATATTTTTTGCGTAAGGTATTTTACAATATACATGTGAATTAAACTGCATTTACAAAAATCTATGTACGGATTTGACCAAAAGGACAGTTTAGACAGGCATAAAAAATATTGTGAAAAATTAGAGAAAAAGTGAAAACAAAAGTTAGAAATAGCTTAACCAAATTCTCTCATAGGTCTAACTTAAGCTATTTATTTATTCAATTTTTGCCACACACTTAATACTAATAAACAGTAAATACCAATTAAAAAAAAAAAAAAAGGAAAAATAATAGAGTATTTTCCATATGTCTTTTCCATTTGAAAAACAATATAATATTTGATGGATAAAGACATGAGCCATGTCCATGTTACATTCTTCTTCTTAAAACTGACCACCTTCAAAAGTTTGACCAAGATTGCCAGTCGGCGGAGCGACGTCCAAATTGGTGACGGTGCGGCCATCGCTGGCGGTGACCCGGAAAGAGAGGCTTTGACCGTTGAGATAAAAGTGAGTTTCCCAATTTTTGCCCCCAATTTCTTGACATGGGCATCCACCCTGTCCTTGACCCCTTGATGAAACTGACCCAATGTCTCCTGCTCCGCCAACGTTTGTTATCGAACAAAAGATTAAAGTATGCATGTCCATTGATGGTGAACCTCATTCCTCCTTTCTTCTCACAAGCAATTCTAGTCAACAAAACAAACTAAATTAATCCGATTCGTAAACTTTTACCTGAGGAATATGTTACAGTTTTAGTCTTGTAATAGTGAATTTATGACTGTTACTTCTGTAGGCAACTGCGACAATCCCGGCCCGATATTGGGCGATTTGAAGGAAAGCGGGCTCGGCTAAGTCGAAGTGTTGGAGAGGAGGATTACACCACCCGCCGTGATTGTTAGCCAAAGCGAAGTTAGGTGGGCAGAAGTTGGTGGCGGTGACGGTGATGCTGCCGGGGTGGCACACCCTTGATTCTTCATCATTGCACTTCAAATTCGTAGCATGCCCCGCAGCCTCGACCCGCTGTTGAACAATGCTGTACTTAAGGCTGCTGTGTTTGTACCATAACCTTGGCTAATACAAGTTTCCATATCCACATGCTCCTCCTGCATGCGTACCAAAATTAAAAATGCCCAAAAAAAAAGGGTTTTGATCGCACTTTGGAATCCAAATCAATACATGCAATGACAAGTAGTAAGATCGATTTGTCCTGTTCACTACTATCCTGTCAGGACGAGGCATGGGACTTTAAGAGTTAGGAAATTTTGTCTTTTGTGAGCAAGATTGACAGACATAATATGTGTTAATCAAATAAATATAGTTTAAAATTCTTGGGGCCAAGGGCCTCACACCCTGGTCCAGCATGATGGTGGATGGGTAAATCTGGTGACTTAAACGACATCTTAGATGGATGAATCAGTGTTTGGTGCTTACAACGAGGGCCCACTTGTCCACCAAATATTGCGGACTAACAGGTCTCAATCATTATATAATTACCTATATGCTACCACTTGAGTTACCGGTACGAGGCATGCATGTATGTAACGTACTCACCCCATTTGTTCCGGTAGCATCAGCACCCGCCGTAGAAGGTGGCGTGGCCATTCTTCCAATCGCCGGGGGCGGAAGGATCTTCGCCACCATGGAAGAACGTCCCACCAAGAGGTGTGGAAACAAAGACAAGCAGCAAGGATGGAAAATGGAAAAATGGAAGTTCTCCATTGAGAATAAACAAGCTAGCTAGCTAGCAAAGAGTGGGTGACAATATATATAAATGTTGTTTGAACTTAACATTGTAAAATTAAACCTAATTGCTAACGTATTTATAGGCCAAAGTAATGTTTGTGGGGGCGTGGCATGTTTTGTACACTTATTTTTAATTTCAAAACAAGTGTACATGCCGTTTGAAAATCGACCCCACACCCTAACAAAGTTTCTAAATATTTATTAATTGATAGCGTACTAAGCGAACTTTGTTCAAAGTCATATATAGCTAGGGTAGGTCAGTTCAATATAATGCAACGCATTAAAACCCATTATATGTAGTGTTAGTAATATGAATAGATTGTATTTATTTATATTGTATACGTTCTGTATTTGTGGTAGAGAGCTTAGTTCGGCTTAGCTATAGCCCAGCAGAGTAGGAGTGTTGTGTATAGGAAACTCCTCATTCTCCTGTCCCTGAGTGGAAATTGAATTGGTTGTCCCGCATTCCATAATCTAATCTGGTTAATCAGCAGCCGAAGGATTCATTCCTCCTTTTCTTTCGTTCACGCCAATACACTATCCCCGCATCTGATGGCGTCTTCATCCAGCGAGACCGGCACCATCAGCCATGCCGTCCCGGCCCGTACCTCGCGATGGCCGTCAACTCTCTCACGCGGGCTCACCATTCGTGTCCACGTACGGCTAACGATATTCAGAATATAAATTGTTTTGGAGAAAAAAGTATCAAATAGAGTCACGGAGTCACTTTTTAGCATGTATCGAATGCATGCAGTAAAATTCGATCATATTTCTTATATGAATAGGTACTAGGAGTTGCCCCTCTTTCTAACCTATCATGATTATTGGAGAGTAAAAATTATAAATGGTTTTAAGCTCAAAATTGCATTAAAAATAAAATAAAAAATCAGAAAAATGTCTCAAATTGCATATTCTTTTAAATTCAGTGACTCAATTACCCACCAATAAATAAGTTTTTTCTTAATTTAGAAGCACTTTTTTCTTGTTTTTTTAGATCATTGAATTGATTTGTTTGAGACCCCTACTCCCACCTCCTCCTGTTACAGCTGCCCATTATTATCTATGACAACTTTCAGCTATTTCCATTTTGCATGTTTGATGCACCATGCGAAATGGAAGTATAACACTTTATGTTTAAATTTATTGAATTTAAATTCATCCCAAAAACTAACAGAATTTAAAGACATTTAATTAATCTCTTTTAATTTCTCGGATGAGATAATCATTTATCTCATTTAGCTCAATATGTGTAACTAGCTTTAATTAGCACTAAAAAAGACGAATTGCATCATGTGAAATATTTCAATAACATTTTTATCTTTATAATATATATATGAAAATTTTTAACCCCAATGTCAACTCCCTAGCATGACTTGTTTTTCCAAAGATGGAAAAAGTATGAGCCATGTTGATCACATCAATTAGGAAAGTGGTAAAAAAAACATTGGGTAAAAAAAATCGGCTTGATTTCCTTTTTTTTTTTTTAATGAAAAAGGCAGTTTAAAATATAATTTTCGAGTTAATTCTCAAAATGTCTTCCCGACTATGGCATTTTCTTAAATTGGTTCCTTGACTTTTAATTGCACCCCAAAGTGGTCATCCAACTATTGAATTTTAAGTCAAAATGACCATCTGTTAGTTTTGGTGTTAACACGACTGGAAATTATGAAATTTCCGACCACCTGAAAGTGATCTTAAATCAAGTCGAAAGTAAAAATTGGTCGGGAAATAGCAAACAATGATTTTTCTGAAAATACCAAAAAGTGATCGGAAACAAGACTTTCTACTTGATGGTTAAGATCACTTTCAGGTGGTCGGAAAATCCATAATTTTTAGCCGTGTCAGTGGGTGTTAAAATGAGGATAAAACTGGTAATCCAAGGTTTTCACTATAGTCAGATGACTACTTTGGGTGTAATTAAAAGTCAAATGACCAATTTGAGAAAAAAAAAAGTATTTGTCAATCTCAACGATTAATTATTTATTTAATACAAATGGTATAAATAAAAATACTAAAGTGTCACTCAATAATTTTAGATATTTAAAATACCTTATTAATATTAACTATAATTTATTAGTGGTGGACTAAAACAACCACTTTGATCAATTGAGAGATATTAAATCCTCAAACGAGACTACCAAACTTGAGAGAAATTAAAGCCGCTTTTCACTCATTGGGACTTGGGCAACGGACTACCAATTAAGTGCGTTAATGGATTGAAGCTATGACACTATGATATATTCATGTACATTTAGTATAAATGATCTGAGTTTTCAACAAAAGGATGTGATTTTACCTAATATTGATATGTGAAATCTTTTATATATTTACAAAAATGTCACAACATTTATATTAAATTGATATGATTATATATAATCTATGTGAATATTTTGGCTCTCAAGTTATTAGTAATAGCGGTCTTGCTGTATAATCTTATCAATTGTAATGAATAGAAAATTATTAAAGTTATTTATATTATGTACATACAAATTTGTGACGATAGTAACCATCACATAACGTTATCCAGCTACATGAAAGTATGACAAATCGAAAATGGCATTCGAATTGAAAGAGTAAAGCTATATTATAATGGCAAGATATATACATTGGGCAAAAAGTGTGAACACATGATATATTATGATAAAATCCAAAGTGCATTGTTGAAGTATGTAGATATCAAGCACGCGCTTTTACTCAATCGCCAAGAATTAGGTTCGTGATATCTGTCGTAAAAGAGGTTCAATGCGCTCCTGTCTCTTGCGTTTGCTTAATTTTGTCGGGTCAGGCCACTTTGAAAAACCGCGGTGCAGCTCTACCAGCAACTTGGGATCGATCACGGTCACCTCACGCATATACTCCTTGGTTGTCATCACGAGCTCGTGATAAATAACCCAATCGGGCTGCCTTTGGAATAAGCAGCACTGCTAGGATGTATATATACTGCCTGGTTCTCAACCAGGCTTCTATACCCTTCTTGTGGATCCTTCCTAGCACCATGGAAAAAGAAACCTGCAGCTATGGCCTTCCTTATCTTGGTAAAATTTTTTCCAGCACTCACAACATCCAGTTTTGTACTTGTCCATGATGGAAAGGAGCTGTTTTCTGACATCTTGAGCACGCCTCAAAGACCGGGATTGTACAAAGTTTTCGAAAGCACCAGGGTCCAGAGAAATTTTTGGCTTTCCATGCTTCATAAACGGGGCGAGCAGGGTTAGATGATCACCCTCTGGCTGAAAGAACTTTGCCCTTTTCTGATCAGCTTGTGCTTTGTTTCTCCCGAGGTCGGTAGAAAATATTGCCCGTCTGAATCATTGCAATGATGGTCAAAATCTCATCACTGCATCCAGGTCTACACTGGCAAGTAGCATTTTGGACAGTGAAGGTTCCATAGGAAATTCAGCCATTTTCCTACCCAACTTTGTCAACAGCCCCTCCTCATCAAGAGCTCCTAGAGTGAACAGTTGCTCCATGGCGGATATTAGTGCTTGAGGAGAGGGAGGATCCCATGAAATCGAACGACAAAAGATCATTAATACCCATGGCTTTCATATTAAGCACTGTCATCCCAAGGTTAATACGCTGAATTTCAGGGATTGATGTAGGAGACATTTCATTGTGAAATGCACTCTTGTATAAAGACGATAACACTTTCCTGGTCCCGTTCGTCCAGCACGCCCAGCTCTTTGCTTCGCTGAGGCTTGTGATATAGGCGTTATCACCAATGAATCAAGCCCCTGTTTTGGATTATATACATTTTGCTTGGCAAAAACCTGGATCTATGACATAAAAAATGCCATCTATTGTTAAAGAAGCTTCGGCAATATTTGTAGCAACAACTACTTTTCTCTTCCCTGGAGGGGCAGGCTCAAAGATTCTAGACTGCATTTCACTAGGCAGGGCACTATAAACAGGTAAGATTATCAATTCAGGAACGTTCTTACCCAGACCTTTCATCCTCTCATAAAGAGACTGGCAAGCATAATCAATCTCTTCCCTGACCAGTCAAGAAAAGAAGGATATCACCTTCAGGTTCTGATAAGTGAATTGTAAGACTGTTATCAAGCTGCATCAAGATAGTCGCCCTCGTGGCTGCTTCGTGTAAAGTATGCTCCACTGGAAAGGTTCTCCCCCTGGGGATAGTAAAGATGTTACAGTTGAAAAAGTATCCAGAAAACTTCTCTGCATCTAAGTTGCAGATGTGACGATCAACCGGAGGTCTGGTCTTCTCCCTGAACTAATTGCTTCAAAGAGACCAAAGAGAACATCGGTATAAATGGTTCTCCCCCCATGAGCTTCGTCAAGCATTACAACAGAATACTGAGACAAACTCGCCCACCAGTATCTCCCTCAACAGCAATACCATCTGTCATATACTTTATCACAGTCTCTGGCCCAGTACAATCCTCGAAACGAATGGCGTAACCAACTTCTTCCCTTAACCGGCAACCAAACTCCTCGGCAACCCTCTTTGGCCACTGACATTGCGGCCACTCTACGTGGTTGAGTACATCCAATTTTACCTCTCGTAGTACCTGCCTCAGCTAGATACTGTGTCAGCTGTGTTGTCTTGCCTGAACCTGTCTCTCCAATGACAACCAAAACCTGGTATCGTGTACAGCTTGAACCAATTCCTTCTTCCAGCTTGTAAATGGGTAGACTCTGCCTCTGCTCCTGAATGGAAAGCTTTGACCTGCTGTCCAAAAGTAGTGTGCTTTACCATAAGCATCTTTTCTTCCCACTGGGCATATCATAGGCTGAGCAAACCAACACCCCTCAGCTCTTGGGCCAGATGCCTCTCACCCTGTCTCGGGCATTGGATCCTCCCCCCATGGTCTATTTAGAATCTTTAGGGATGGAATCAAAGCATTGTTCTTTGTTGCTGCTCCCTTACTTCTCTCCTCTCCTTTATCAAAGCAGATTGGAGTGCAGCTGCTCGGCTCAAGGAACCCTCGGGAATTTTTAAAAATCTTCACAGGAGACATATCAACTGAGTACCGACTCTGGCCTTGCAAGAAAGGCGGTTCGTCTTCATTCAACTCAATCTCGAGCTCCTCTTCACCACCCCTTCTTCCTGATACATCATTCCATCCCCTTCTTCATCAAACATAGGACACTCCTTAAGACTTAAGACACCTGAAGCCATGAGTTGTTGTGCTCCCACCTCTCTGGCGAACTCATTCTCTTCAATGGCCTTCTTGATGGGACAACAACATCATCCTCTGTGATCCGAATCCCTGAAAGCCCAATTCTCGTCCTACTCCCCTCCATATTTCCCCGAGATGGATTTTCCCTCAAACCATCATCATCTAAGCTCTTCTTCAGTGGTAGCAAATCCTTTCCAGTATTCTGATGCAACATCCCTCATGGAGCAAACTCAATTTCTGCCCACTCAGCTGAAAATTACCTTCACGTATACCTCCTGATCCCTCTTCACCAAAAAATTCTTTTGCATTTGCAACCTTCCCGAGTTGCCATCTGTGAAACATGAACTAATCCTTCCTTCCTCTGTACTCATGCCAGCTGAACAAAAACAACCTGTGTCCATTACCCTGGAGACTCTCCCCTTATACACTCCATACAATTCAGGCTCCTCCAATCTATGCATCACATTCTTTCTATCATTATCCCTATCTTCATCATAATTCTTCTTTTCTCCTATCATATCTATTACCCTGTCCCTGTCCTGACTTCGATATTCAGCATCATTCCCCTTTCTCGTCTATCATCTCTATCCCTATCTCTTCTACTGTCTCTATCCCTATCTCTTCTCCTAACTCGTCTATCATCTCTATCCCGCATATCTTCCTCATCTTTTCCCCGGTTCTTCTTAGCTTCAACCTCAATCTCCCTCTCCAACTCCTTAACCCTTTCCCTATCATCCTTAATTTTCAAAGCAGAAAATTGTTCACCTGGCTTCTTCGAATCCCTCTCAGGCTCAGACTTGAGCTTTGGAGGAAGAATTGCATGGATTATTGTGAGCAGCGTCCGAACGAAGTAATCCGGCATCTCAGCACCGCTCTCCTTCAATTTTTCATCAAACTCCTCAACGGTTTGGCAGTTCCGGCCAATTTCCGTGATGAACTCCGCTAGAACCTTGTCTCCGACGCCCTATATATGCGTCTCCAGCTCCGAGCACACCTTCGAAACAAGAGATAAGATACTCTAGTTTCTTCAATCCGTCTTCCTTCAACCTGCGACCCATATTTCACAGACCGATACAGCGCTGCGACTACTGCGAGTATGTATAGAACTATTGACGGGAAGAATGTATAGAAGTAAAAGAACTATTGATGCATGTTAAATCTGGTTTAGGTTTATATAGCCTAATAAGTAATACTCCGTAACTAATAGGGATTGGCATAATTCTGGTTCAATCAGGGATACCCGCGGGTTTGACCCGTTTGGACCATTCGGTTCGAATTCGAACACTAACGGGTAAATGGGCCATGGCCAAACACGCATTGGCCTAGTATGGAAAGTTGACTTTGGGACCATGGTAATCGGGCTTATAGGCTATAAGCCCATTACCATTGTCCCAAAGTCAACTGTTATACCATGAATTAGGATGGCAAATTATGTTATGTGTGCACCATGCATGGTGCATAATAACACAGTGCTTTTACTTAAATAAAAAAAAAAATATTTTGATTGTCGTTAGTTACGTAACATATGTTCATAATTTTATAATTTCACATTCTAAAATTATAGTTATAAAATTATGGATGTATAGTTATGAAGTTATGGATGTGTAGTTATGCATGCAATTCTGAATGTATAGTTATAAAGTTATGGATGTGTAGTTATGCATGCAATTCTGAATGTATAGTTATGAAGTTATGGATGTGTTGTTATGCAATTTTGGATTTATAGTTATGAGGTTATGGATGTGTAGTTATGCAATTCTGAATTTATAGTTATGAAGTTATGAATGTGTAGTTATGCAATTCTGGATGTATAGTTATGAAATTATGGATGTGTAGTATGAGCACTCTAAATGTATGCAATTTCACCTAATAGTAGGTTACCTGCTTACGTGGCAGCTGAGTTGACATTTTTTTTTATATATAATTTTTAAATAATTTTTAATAAATTTTAATAATAATTTTTTAAAAAAAATTATTTAAAAAAATACGACGGGGTGGCTGGTCGTTTTATTTTATTTAAATTTTTTAATTTATTATTAAAATTTATTAAAAATTATTTAAAATGATTAAAAATACCAATTCAGTTGCCACGTAAGTAGGTAACATACTAAAATTGATGGTAACATACTATCAGGTGAAATTGCATACATTTGGAGGTGTTCAGTAGCCTAATTGCACGTTTTTGGAGTGTTCAGTGGCCTAATTGCACCTTCTTTTTTTTCATTCAGTGGCCTAATTGCATTTTCAGGTTACGTTCAGTGGCCAATTTAAACCTTATTCCATTAATAAAAGATATACCTATTACAATTAACATATTATGTACCTTCAATTTATTTGCAGTTACATAATTTATTAACTTAAGTTACATAATATATATGTTAACGATGCACGTCAACCACTCGTTTCACATTGTGCAAAGACTAAATATGACCTCTTGCCCCATTTTTACATGATTCCATCACCATTAGCAAGGCCGAATTCAGAAAAAAAATTCACTGGGGGGAAAGATTAAAACTAACAACATATTTTTTTAAAAAATGAAACATTTAGAGACCGAGTCATAAATATAATATTGTTGACTATAGATGAAAAATCAAAATACATCAAGATAAAAAATATTTAAAACAAAATATAAACATAATTAATTAGATAAAATAGTTTTGAATGGAAAACACATTATAAATCATCATCTCACTATTAATATTAAAAAAAAAAAAAAAAAAAAAAAAAAAAAAAAAAGAGAGAGAAAAAGTTACAATGTTACAAATAAAAAATTCAATTAGAATTCTCACTATTAATATTTAAAAAATGTCAAAAACAAATTAAAGTTTCACTCATGTGATTATTAATATTAAGAAATGAAAAAAAAAAACCATAATATTACAATATAAAAAAGGTTCAAACAACAGGTCATTTCATATTTTATGGTAATAATAAAACTTTACCAACTAAGCCAAATTAACATTTACTTAAATTTTAGTATATTTAATATATATATATATATATGGGGTGGGGAGTGGGGTAGCTGCCCCACTGCTCTCTATGTGGCTCTGCTAGTAACCATTATTAGGACACCTAGTTCAATTGTTTTCTTCATGATTGAAGTAAAAAGTAAATTCACAAAGGAATTGTATATAAGGTAGACACAATTTAAGTTAAAGAGCTTGTTATGAAAGTGAAATTAAAAAAAAGAAAAAAAAAAAAAAAAAAAAAAAAAAGCAATTGAAATGACTTAGTTTGAATCTTAGAACAATGAAAGGAATCCTTACTTGAATGTTATTTAAATCTAAAAGTGTTTTAGCTAGGAGATTTAGAGAGTGAAAAATA
Source organism: Ipomoea purpurea (assembly GCA_009835305.1). Lineage (NCBI taxonomy): Eukaryota > Viridiplantae > Streptophyta > Magnoliopsida > Solanales > Convolvulaceae > Ipomoea > Ipomoea purpurea. The sequence goes on from VALG01013116.1 coordinate 22,757, forward strand.
ATAAAAAGTGATCTAAAAATATTTGTCAATATCTATTTCAATGAAGTTAGATATCTAACAAAATAAGTCCATAAGAAGCAATGTATAGAATGGAATATCAATAAAGTCAGGATTTTATATGCACAGTTTCCTTTTTAAAAATCTTTAAGCTAGTTTTATATTTTCATACTTATTTAACATTATATTTTCATGTATCCAAATTTTTGTACACATTCATACCTCCCTCAGCTCTTTCCATCTTTACTAAAACTAAACTATAAACTTATTTTGGATTGAATTGAATAGTGTATGTAATCGTGTTGAGAGCATCATATCAATTATCAATGGTGGGCTACTTAAGCCAACATTTTAATAAAAGTAAGTTCAAGAATAGCGTTTGATCCTAATTTAAATATTACGGAGTATCCTATAATATCTTTTGAATCCGATATGGATAATATTATTGTCCACCTCTTGAAAAGTCGAGTTGTTGACAGCTCACATTTCAAACTCTTTTTGGCACTAAGTAGTCCCCCACTTTGAAGGTAACATTTTTTGGTCATGAACTGATCTCTCAACAAGAGTGTCAATTGATAAATAATCAAGTCATAAAGACGATCATAACTCCACAACATACAAAAGCTAACTTAAATTTAGAGATTTAATTTGGTTCCAATTTAAATATCACTTTACAATCTCTAGTGAAATTTATGTAAAATATTTCATTGAATATATATCAGTTCATTTTAAAAATATGATATTTTTACCATAAGTAATTATTGATATGTAGTACAATGTTGAAAAGTTTGGGCACAAATTTCTACTTATCACGGTCCAATAATATATGTTTCGACAAAATCACAAAAATCAATAATTTTTTGACACATGCATGGCAGCCATAACCTTGTTTTTATGCTCCGTCAGAATTGCATTTATTACCAGCGTGGACTATTTTACCTTTCTCTTTCTCTCCATATATCTTTTATTTTTCGGAATTATTTCTGTTTTTTTTTTTTTAAATAAAAACACTCCGTATAATTTCCAATAAGTATAAAAATTTTAAAACGGATTATTATTGATAGGGAATATTCTACGAGTATACTTAATACCTCTCTCTACGTACTGTATACATATTCAGTATCAGGTCAGGTCACCTAGAGGTCGAAATCATTCCCGATCTTGATCGACCACTAGCTTGATGTGCCCGACCTATACACGACGACTGAGAGAACGCTTCGTCAACGTTAGACTTTGTTCCGTCTGCTCTATGGTTGACCCCGCGCCTACCTTCTTAGGTCGAGAAATTCGCCCCAAACAAGACTAAGCTACTTAAAGACGGAGACCCAGATTCCTGATTTTATACCGAGCACATCACTTTGTTGATGATCAAGAATATTGCAACACGTGGACAACGTGGCGCTATTTCCGAGCTAGCCAATTGCTTGCGCGACACGTGTCAGGCATGCCGAGAACCCGACACGTGTCTCTTATCCTCCCTATAAATGCCACATTTAATGCTAGAAGTGGAGTCATTTTTTTTTGCATTTTCATTTACCATACTATAGCTCGGAACCCTCTGACTTTACGTTGTCACCCGAACCAAACTTAATAGCTTAAACCAACAAGCAGACCAGTCAAGAATCTTCTCATAATCCGATCATAATACTTATACATATTTATGAATACCACCGTATTTACTACCTCATTTATATAATTATCCATAAATTAATAAACGTAATCACAAATTAATACGGAGTAATTTAAAATCAACTTTGATATAATAATGTCTTTAAAAGGAAAAAAAAAAAAACAAAACTCATTTTCAGTGGCGTTGCCGCCCTCAAAGTTCAATGAATCATATTTTCAGTTTCACACAACCATTCACATTGGAAATTGGAAACCCTAATAAGGACAAAATTTATGGTCAGTGTGGGATATGGATTTTTTTATTTTATTTATTTATTTATTTATTTATTGCATTTTAGTTCACCTTTTAAACTTTTAATGAGCACAAATAAAACTAAAAATGTTTTTTAAATAAATTGTTTAAAACAATTAGTAATATTTACTTGGTTAAGTTACATACTTACATGTGTTTAAACACTCAAAACTTCAAGTATATTAAGTGCAATAACTAAACTAGTAAAACCATATGTTTACACGATTTAGAGAGATCTATTTAAATTTGAGATCTTATTTTAAAGAAGATTAAATTTTTTTACATACACAATAAGTCAATTGTTGTTGAAAATTTTAATTATAGAGAATTTATTTTTCAAGTATTGACTTGGTAACATAAAATGTAAAATCATTTTTTTTTTTTTTGTGGTAAAGTTATTTATTTTAGGAGCAAATAAAAATTCAAACTATAATTTGTACCTTTTTTTTTTACTAAATATATCACCAAAATGCATGTGTAGTTTATAATTTATTAATTGAGGATAATTGGTTATAAATTTATTATTAAGTTTATAAATTAATAAAATAAACTTATATAAAATGATAAATATTTCGCTTTTCCCATATCCCTAAAGCAAAATAGCACTTGTATAGTTGTATTTCTAACCGTTTTCTTTTTCCAATAAAAACACTTTGAAATTTATTTATCATATAGGTTTTTCAATATATTATCATTTTTTTTCAAAAATATTTTCTATGTTATCATTATCGATTTCTCACATAATTATATGAAAGAATGCATGCATAGTGCATTTTTGCATTAAGAAGAGATGGGCAACAAGTTTGACCAACAACGTGTTGATAAAATCAAACATGTGACGTTCAGATATAAGAATTACATTTCACCCACTTGATCATCCACCGTTTTGGTGCATTCTTATTCTTTTCTTTCGCTAGGCAATGCAAACTATTTCATGCAAATTAGAATTAGAGGACATTTGGTTCACAAAATATTGAATTACATTATTTAAGTTATTATACTACACCTATGTGTTCAAATTTTATTTTTTTTTGGTACCATGGAGAAGGTCAAGGCCTCTGCTAAGGAATCCTCCAAGTCAACGTGCCCTCAACATCAACTCGTAAGAGAATAAGGTGATTCAGAGAATTTTCAAGGATGATTGTCGTCTCCCAAACACTAGACAGATCAATGTTAGTCAACTTGTCAGCACATTTATTGTCTTCCCCCCAGATATGGGAAAATCACACTATATACATACAGTTAAAATTACAAAGATATAAAAACAATAGTTTGAGAAATGCAATTTTAATAATCTATAAATAAGATAAGTTTTTAAATGTAAGAAAGTATTATAAAGATAAGGATAACATTCTAAGCATGTGTTGCACACAGCTCACTTACTCCTAATTAAATGTTGCTTCATAAATTTTGAATTCAACAAAATGGAAATCTTGTGATATACATACGACCCTCCTTAAACATTATGTGTTGCACATATCCCAAAATTTCAATCAGCTCCCAACCCATCCCTACCCTTCCTTCCTGGCAAGAAATATAACATTGGATCTGGATGGGCAAATTATATCTACACCCGGGCACACAGAATTGTGCACTCTGGCCAAAACGAGGTTGTTATAATATATATATATATTTTAAAAAAATTTCGTTTTCGATTTCTGCTTGTTAACTTAAAAAAAAGTTCTCGATTTTAAATGTACATAATTGTAGAGTAAAATACACATAAACTCATAATACATAATACACATAACTATTAATATTAACATAGTACACATAAAATCTTAACATAAAAAACGACGTCATCTTGGTGTACGATATAATGATTAATCCGGATGCATGCATCCTACTTTCCATTTGGGCCGTCCACACGAGGACATGTATTTAATGTATTATATATTAGATAAATTATATTTTTGTATAACATTAATTACACTAATTATATTAAATTTTGGGGAAAAAAGAACCAAATACCTCCCTTAAAATTTACTCTATTAATTTCTAAATTTTCTCCAAAAAAGAAAGTTATAATTAAGCTTTTTTTTAACAGCTATTATTTAAGAGCATTAGATCCTAAAAATTGCATTGGACGAAGCTGGCCAACTTCTAACTGGGACCTAACCATGTTCTGCAAAAAATACTGGTGAAACTGTGGCCGGTGTCGATTGGTTGCTTCTCCGGGCGAAGGAACGGCAGACCAACCTAGTTTGAAAAGTTGAAACATGACAAGAACTTTAATTACAACAATCTTAGCTAAGCCTATTATCAATTTGGTTTTCACTCGGGGAACGCTTCGATTAATTGCATTTATTGCTCCAACTAACAACACCTCCATTGAATGGGTCTGATCTCGCAGAACACAGTAAGACTGCTAAGAGTCTCCCGTTCACACCATCAAAATTTCTGCTATAAATCTCCCCTTCGCATGCTCCCCACTCCATCACCCTCGCATCTAAGGCATCTGTAAAATCTCTACAAAACCTTCCCTTTTCCAGATAGATTATCATCAGATCAGAAGAATGGGCGGCAAAGCTTAGTTTGGTTGTTTGCGTTGCGGTGTTGTGCATGGTTGTGGTTGCGGCATGCAGAGGCCGCCCATGAGTTGCGGCACGGTGGCGAGTGGCTTAGGCCCTTGTCTCAATTACCTCAAGGGCAGTGACCTTTGCCCGGAGGCTGCTGCAATGGCATTAAGGGCCTAATCAGCGCAGCTAAGACCACGCTGACCGCCAGACCGCTTGTGGATGCCTGAAATCCTTGGCCGGCAGAATCTCCGGCCTTAAACCTAACCTCGCCTCCTCCCTCCCTGGAAAATGCGGCGTCAACGTCGGCTATCCCATCAGCACCTCCACCGACTGCTCCAAGTAATCTAAGCCTCCTAATTCCTTTCTTCCTTTCTTTTTTGGATGACGAAAAAACTCGCAACTACTAATATGCATTGGGACATTCAATAAAACAGTCTTATAAATTGGTTTATAATTAAGTACTCAAACCAAAAAAAAAAAAAAAAAAAAAAAAAAAAAAAAATCAATAGATTGTCTTTCTTTGAGAGTCAACAGCCATTGAAGCATGCCACTCCATCTCAATAAAAAGCCTTTAAGCTGATAGTTAGATTACATTAATGGTTATATGCTCAACCACTTCCATTGCTCCATTTCTTTGTATAGAAGTAAAAGTAGGTTGAAACTGATCTAACTTCCCTGTGTTTTTTTTTTTTTTTTTTTTTTTTTTGTTTGAAACTTATGATTTATGTTGGCAGGGTGTCACTTAGAACAGAGGTGAGAGTGCATGTTTCTCTCAGACGACTGAATAGCGACATCATCATTATCATCATAAGATCAATATATGCAGAGGAATAAGATGGCAATCATATCTTGTTGTATCCCTTTGCGGCTAGGGGATCGGATTTTGTGCGAAACCAGCCTTTCAACTATTGTTTTTTTTTTTAATGGTCTTTTTGTTTTAATTTGATGTTTTACGTAAAGGTTGCCTTTGTCTGGTCTGTACTGGTGTCGCACAAATCATGGTGATCCATATATCTGTACTTCACTCCCTATGTCTATATATAAGTCTCTTCAATATGTATCAGATTTATCACCACAGTTTTCTTTATGTTACTTCATAAGCATTCTTGCCCATAATAATATAATAAAAATCAGTTGACAGTTATAATTATTAATGTGCAATCCAACTAGCACATGCTTCAATTTGGTATTAGAGCTCAGACCACAAGGTCATGAGTTTGAATCACAATTCTAAAGGGTGGTGTCGGACAAAAGACCATACATCAGCACAACTAGTTTTTAGATTATTTATAAGATGATCGACTCAAACTAAAGGCGGCAAAGATTCAAACTAGTGACTTGTGGTTTACTTCCATTTGGGTGTAGGTAACTTTGCGGACAAGCTCAAACTGGAAGAAGACAAAGATTCAAAATTTGTGATATTGTAATTACCAAAATTGATCCCTTTCTCCCACGTTAAGTCTATTCCTGGAAACATGTGATTAACACCCAACTCACTTCCTAATATAATGTTGGCTCATAATATTTTGAATTCATAAATGGCAAATCTTTGTGGACTACTTGTGATATATACTACTCATCCTTAGAACATGTGTTGGCACATGAATATCCCAAAAATTTCATACTGCGTCCATCGCATATTCGCTTCTTGCCCTTCTTGCATGCGGGGGCAAGAAATATAAGCATCATATCCCATAATAGTTTTTTCTGATTTTGGAATTTATTGGTTTGCTTGAAAGCTGACGAGATTGATGATTTGTTAAGGAGAGAAAATTATATACAGTAAAATGATTTTTTTGTGGGAGACCTTGCACGGAGTAGGAACAAAAAAAGCCTAACAAAACAACTCCATTTTCCGCATTGCACACCGGCAAAAAAACACTTACAAAAATCGGCCTTGCTCCAACACTGGGATCTGGTCATGCATGCATGAACTATATTAATACTCATTGAAGTAATTCACTAGAAGAATCCAATTTGAATAAAACTATAAGTTTCTGGTAAGAAAATCATGTTTTATCTAGTTACCCACTTTTTTTTAGACATTTTTTTTTTTCTTTGGTGACGGTTAAACTTACCATCACTATCAAACGAGCATCACATTGGGTAATTCCGTCTTGTGACCCGTAGTTAGTAAAGCGCTACAATGAGAAATGTTATTAACTTGTCTAATAGCCTTATCGGCTAAAAACTAGTTGCCCACAATGGACTAGCCTCAAACCATTAAGAAAGTTCAATAGTTCTGCTTCTATGGTGGAGCAAAATTTGTAATACTTTGTAGTTAACAAACATTTTGATGATCAAAACTTGGTTAAAGGTATCTTAATTTTTTAATTTTTTTTTTTTTTTTTACTTCTTTTATTAATGTGCGCCATGCACATGTTTTGATTAATTCATTAAAAAAAATAAAAATGAAACATAAATGACAAAATTTTTACTAGAAATCCTAGCGTATCACTTTCCTCTTCACTCTGGGCAACGTTTGAGTTGATTGATTGCATGCATTTATTGCGTCCAACTGCCAACAGCTCCATTTAAATGGTCTCACAGGTGTACAGCTGGACCACTACCTCTTCCGTTCACACCATCAAAATTTCCTGCTATAAATAAATCCCCCCCCCAGCCCATCTCTCCACTCCATCACTACTACTTTAGAGATCTGCAAAAGCTCAGTTATTATATATATACTATCCTGTCTTTCATTCCCAGATCGGATCAGCAGCAATGGCGATATCCTTTAGTTTGGTTTAAGGTTGTTTGCGTTGCGGTGTGTGCATGGTTGTGGCTTGCGCCCCACGCAGAGGCCGCCATTATCTTGCGGCACGGTGGCGAATAGCTTGAGTTCTCTTTGCTTTCAATTACATCAAGGGGCACTGGGACCGATTGGACCCCAGGCCCTGCTGCAGGTTGGCGCTTAAGAACTCGCCGGGCCGCAGCTAAAAAACCACCGCCGGACCGCCCAGGACGCCTTGCAACTTGCCCTCAACATCCCTGGCCGGCAAACTCCCCGGACTTAACCCTGCCCTCGCGCCGGCGTCCCTGGCAAATGCGGCCCGTCAACGTCGGCTATCCCATCAGCAACCTCCACCGGGACTGCTCCAAGTACTTTACCTCTTTCTTGTAATTCTTGAAATTAGCAAGACGGACAGGTTTTGAGGATTTCCTATTATGTTTTGTTTGATTACTATGATTTTTGGCTGTATGCAGGGTTCACTAGAACAGATTATGGGAGAGTGGAAGGGTTTCTCAGACACGCCATTACAGGAACTACGACGGACCTGCGAATAGTGACATCATGTTATCATCATAAGAATAATATATGCCAGAGGATAAGAAGGGGATCATATCTTTTTGTTGATCCCCTGCAGCGTAGGGATCCAATTTGTAGGGGAAACCAGCTTTCAATTATGTTTTTTTTTTTTTTAATGTCTTTTGTTTTAAGTTGTAACGTTTTACGTAGGTTGCTATGTTCCGATTTGTACTGTGTCGCAAATATGAATGGTGAATCCATTATGTTACTTCACTGCTATTTAAATTTATATAATCTATCAGATTTATTCCACACGTGTTTTCTTATCTTCTATATATATATTACACACACCACCCGCTTCAAAAGCACACTATCACTTTAACATGAAATTAAACAAATTTCTGCAAAAGATTCATTTTTATTATACAAAAGTAATGTATAGACTTACTTTAATTTTGGGTATTGAAGGCAAACCTGTAAAGGGGGGGATTAAAGGTGGTATGCACCGGATATAAGATAACATACTCGCTTGCTAATAAACTTACAAATGATAAAAAGAATCATTGTGGCTGCAAAGCTCGGACTAAGATACCCTTAATCCATAGTTCTATCTGATATTTAAACTCTCATATGCTTTATCTTTATTCCAACTAAAAATTAGAAAAGGCAGTGGACATAATTAAAATCACAAAACTATAATATAATTTGTCAAGTTATGTTTGAACAGCAATCCATTTATCAAAAACACCATATATTAATATAAGCGACAATAACAATTACACAGATTTGGAGATTTTATGAGATGGTGTAAAAAATCCGGAAAATAGATTTGAAATATAAAAATTTATGAAAAATGAGAATTCTCAAAAAAAAAAAAAAAAATATATATTTTCATATATCTAAGAATTTAAATTGACAATTCCAAATAAAAATTGTCATTGGTGATAAGTTCTGTCATATTTCAACAAAAATGGAGAGGAAAAAAAAGTCACAAATCGCATAATATTCATCTGGACAACTAACCAAGAAAGATAAACATCGGTGAAATAATAGAGAGAACTGTTCAAGATTGATCCAGCCCATAAATCCACCAGGAGACAAGGAAATGCAAAAAACACGGAGAATTGGTCAAACAGATGGATACACCCATTCTCTCACCAATACAAAGTCGCCGAGGAAAATAGTAACGGAGACAATAAAAATGAGCAATCAGTGAGGAATATAAATATTCGAGACAAAGAAACATCCCTTTAAAAAGGAAAGAATTAATTTATATCAAACAAAAAAAACAAACAACACACCAAACGTAACGTCATTTTTCTCTTTAAATCACATACAGAATCTAAAATATAAATTTAATAACTATAATTTTTAAACGCTTCTGTCAAAATAACACTAAAAACTCAAGAATAATGTAAATTTTGCAAAACACTTTTCATCCAATTTAAAAAATTATTACTACATAAAAATTAAACAAAATATGTAAAATAGTCAGAAAAATAACATAGTAAGCGAAATTACTTTATTTAGTACCAAAATAAACATAGCCCATCCTTGATCGCCACATACACAAAACACCCGTACAAGGGGTAAAAAGGAGAATATCCACAAGTTGAAAGTTGATAAACACCATCACACTGAGGCAATACTGGGCAATTGAAAAGACCCAGTAATTTAATGACACGAAGGAAGCTCATGGAAAGCAATACATATGGCGTGCACCGCAACATAAAATCTCCAAAATTCCTCAGCACAAGAGAACAAAATAAACTAATAATATAATTAACTCATCCAAAATATATATATCATATCTCAAACAAAACATTGGCCCATTCAATGCTTTCAACCTCGGCTTAGTTTGAGTGGAAAACATCCCAAAACATATAGACAAAAAAGAGATTCGTATATCAAACAATAAACGAACTTTCGCTGCTGAGCACGTGATCCCAAAACACAACTATCAGTAAAATACGGTATAATTACATACATAACCAATATAGATAATAAACTAGTACAGAATATCCAAATCACTTTTTATCACCGGGCACACCCATTCCATAATCTCTCCTATAAATAAATCATACCTCAATCAAATAGATTACCATATTACAAACCGATAATAAGATTCATAATATAAAATTAACAGTAGATCTCAAGAAACCAACCATTATGATTAACATAAAATAGAAAACAATTCATAAAAAAAGTAAAACTTATCAATTATACAATCATGACAATCATCATCATAATAATAGTAACTTG